>JAJEKB010020320.1:0-12929 GCA_022393335.1 Macrotrachela quadricornifera
TTTAAATGTTAATTTATTTGCTGCTTATTGGGTATATATTTCTTCTTGTTTTCGAAGGATAAACAATGATTTCTTATTTTTGAAATATGAATATATTCTAGTTAATTCGTAAGATTCTTCCGGCAATGATGACTCATAATCACGGACATATAATAACAATGCTTGGTTCAACAGCCGTATTCGGTTTGGGAAATTTTTCTGATATTTGTACAGCGAAATTTGGTCTCGTTGGTCTTATGGAAAGTATTGATCATGAATTAACCTTAGGTAAAAATATCACTTTTCTTTTTAATAAAAACAAAATTTAATGTTTAATATAGGAGGTTACGATGGTATATACACCACAGCGGCTGTATCTCATTATCTCACAACACATTTATTTCAATTAGCTAAAACACGTTTTAATCCAATAGTTCCACCTCTTACACTTGATTATGCAGCAAAAAAAATTATGCATGCAATTCTGGTTTGTGTTTTCAATTTTTTTAATTATTTTTGTGTATATATGTATTTTATATAGATAAATCGAAAATTTGTTTGTGTACCACGTTTCTATTATTTAATACCATTTGTAAAAGGCATATTACCTTCACGAGCTTTTCTCATTCTTCTTAATACATTAATTAATCCAAAAATACCAATTTATGTTCAACAAGAATCATATGATAAATCTGGTAGGAGAGGTTCTATAACATCAACATCTCATATCAATCTATTAAACGGCACACATCATCATATTCATCGAAAACGTAATCATGCTAGTGCATGTGAATAAATAATATTATGTGTATGACTGACCATTTAATGTGTCTGTTTTGTCTTATGTTTCTATTTTTCTTCACCTGTAGTCTTTCTTTTCATGCAATACTATTACTATTTTCTGTGATTGGCAGTTAATTATTTTGACAACTGCCTCTAAAACAATAGGAAAAAAAACTTCAACGATTTTCTATGTGTGAATTTTTTTATTGTAACATTTTTTTTTCTTCTCAAACTTTAAATGATTGATTCATATTTGTGATGAATTATATATTATATTGTCATAGATGATAAACATTAATTAAAGTTATTTTCTAATTTAATGGATGTATTCATAACTGAAAATGAATTATTCTTTGTGAATGTCTCATATCATAATCGGTTAAAAACTTGGTCAATTTTCTAAAGAAGATATTTGATGGGAAGATCGAAATTTCGCTCTAAGGAACTTCTGAATTGAACTGAAAAATCCTACATGACTTTTGACACAGTCTGTAAAGTTATCAGAATTTTGAACTGTGTTTAAGCTTACTTTATTAATGGAGGTTCTCTAGATATATTCTGAAGATTTCGATGAAATTCATGTGCATTTGTCAAAAGAATTATATCTATTTCGAATATGAAACAAGTAACGGCTACGACTACTTCGGTAAAAAAAAGAAAGCCGGAACATTTTCGAAAAAAATGACACATGCTTCGCTATACAAGTTTTTTGTTAAGAATTTTTTTCTTCTACAATCACAGTGTTATTCCTTGAAGCAATATCAGTTGTACCAGTGTAAGGAGTTTTTACCGATTGAAAACTTAATTCTAGAAAATGTTTATTCATTGTATTTTCTGAAAAGCATAGCTTTGATTAGTCGTTGGTAGCGTGAACACCTTTGGCGTTAAATTTACTGAAAAACTCTTTTAAATTTTATAGAACGATGATTTTCTTTTCTTTTTACAAAACTGAAAAGTAAACTAGAGTATTTTTCATTGCATAAAATATTCCTGATTCCAATAAAAAACTTGATAGGATATATATAGCGAGAAAATAAAAATGATGTTACCTAATCCTCACTAGTCCAGAATGTGTCTGTATGCATTGATATTTTCTTCTAAAATGTATGTGATTTATGCTATATTATTAATTAAACTATATTGTATACGCAGAAAACTACGCTGAACAAGCAACTAGAAATCTGCTAGTATTTTGAACACACTATCTTGTGTAAATTTTTTTTAATATTCCTCTACTAAAGTTCAAATAGTGGTGCTATCTCCAGAAATGTTTATAGCGGCAGGTCTTTTTAAAAAACATTGAAAAACTACATAAGTTTAATAGAATGTCAATGTTTACAAATAAAACAATCTGAGATTGAATGAATTTGATAGACCACTAGCAATATCCCTAGTCTAATACAGTCACAGTAGTCAAATTCGAGGCATTTTTTTAAAACTATCGCGGCAACCTTTTTAAATACACAATCGCGGTGCGGGTGGCTTTTCATTCTAAGGCCGCGGCAGGTTTTCAGCCGCGATGGACGTCTCTGGCTATCCCTAAAATCACTGTGTACGAATATTGATTGTTGTGTTGAAAAATTTAAACTTCAAACTAAATTGATAATCACTATCGTTCATCGGAGCAAATTTGAACCAAAAAATTGATTTTCTATATAATTTAAACCAAATGGCTCTGTTCTTATGCATGCTGTTGATAATGACGAGACTATAGATCATGACTATTATATACAAAATTGTCTCAAGCTTGTTGTCAAAGAAAGTCATATGGTACTAAAAGTATAAAATTGCTTTACGACAATGCTTCACTTTATCGTCATCCAGATGTTATTAATTATTTAACAAAAGAAGGTATCAATATAATGCCACATATACTATATTCGGCTAACCTTGCACCGTATGATTAGTGGCTAAATAATTATATCAAACAGAATTTAACTGATCAACCAGATGAAAAATCATTGGTTCGTGCGGTTTTCAAGCGAATAAAAAAGTATTTCAGAAGAAGAATTTAAAAAAGCTTTTGACAAACTATTAGAGAGAATGAAACTTTGTATAAATAATCATGGTGATTCTTTTGAACATTGAATAAAATAAAACCTCAACTCTCTTTCTTTTTATATTTTTTTTAAAAAATCTCAAAACTTTTTGTACGACCTAAGTATAAATAATAGATATATGAATTCAGTAAGAAATAAAATAAAAAAAAATTATATGTTCGATACTAAACACGAAGTGTGAATATTAATATTATACTGCTGAAGAGAATCACGTTTAACTACGGATCTGTTAAAAGACTCAGGATAGCATATTTTCAATTAATAAATCTTATCATATCGAAGCAACATTAAGAAAATTGGATCTATTTAATAATAGATTAAAAATGAATTGCATATGAATTAAAGATGCATATATTCGAAATAAAGGCAATGACCAAGTCGAATAATTGTTGAAGCGAAAGAATTCTTTCATGATTGAGTAAAATATTAAAGAAAACATGAAATGACAGAAAAAAATTATTCTTTATTGTTCGTCCTTTTATGCATTTACTCTATGTAAGAATTAAAGAATAGTGTAATACCAAAAATAGAATTGATAAAATTTGTATTAGCTCGCTTATTCTTTATCATATTATATTCTATTCCACGTCCCACGCAATGAGAAATGAAATACTGGAAATGCAAAAAAAAACTGAATTCAATTTTTAATCATAGTATTAAAACAGCCTGATTTGATATGAATAATTCTGCGCAAAAGAAAACCATGTGCTTAAATTTCTTTTATGTTGAATACATTGCATGTTGTTTAAACTCAGAACGAAATCGGAGACATGTAATCAAAATAGTAGAAAATGTGTTCAGGAACATATTATTATTCTTTCTTTTTCATTTCATTATGTATATAGTGTTAAGAAATACGTTATACTACTTATTCTTTATAAATCTTCCATTTCTCATTTTTAGTATTTATTCAAAATTTCTGAAAAAAACAAGACATCGCCTACAAAAGCAATGCCATTGAAACACGAGTTTTCTGGAGACTTTACAGAGGGAGGAGCATCAATCAATCGTGGAATGTAGGCAATTTCATTTCAATATATTCTCTACGAAATAATTGTTTTTCATAGATTACGTCGATTGAATCCAATGATTTTCTTGACCATTGTTTGTGCATTATTCGTTATAATTATTATTGCAGCATTGATTGTTTTTACATTTCTACCGATATTTACATTAGCAAAAGGAAATCAAACAAAATATCAAGGTATGTTTTATTATAAAGAAAAAGAAATGTTTTTTAATTTATCTTTTTTTTTATTTTCTAAAGTTCAAAGTAAAGTTCTAAATCTCGTCTATAATCTACCTGATCGAGCAACAATTCTACCAATGAATTGGACATATGTCACAGATGATTTAGAAATAGATAAGATATATATACTTCAAAATCTGGTCTTTATATTTTTATTCAATAAATAAACATAGATATTCTTTTCTTTTTAAGCTTCAAAATCAACTTAATCGTAAGAAACTAACAAGAAAAACGAGTATCACTATAATGGATGCTTTTATAATTCGTCAAAGTTCAACACGAAGAAATTTATTAGTAGAAAAAAAACTAAATATGGAAAAGTATTCAATACATTTTCAATCTTTTTTGTTCTTGAATAGGTAGTTTCTCCTATTACTCTTGATCATAATAATAAGACAGTTATCATTATAACTCAACCAGCCAGTAATACAGATACCAATTCTACAACACAATTAATCGTTTCATTAATGCTTCGTTATGCACTTGAATGTACACAAAAATGTCAAAATAATTTAAAAGAATCAATTTTTACAAAAACATTTCATAGTTTGGAATTACCAGTAGATACTTGTAAGTAATAAAAAAAAATTTTTATTTTCTATTTTAATTTTTCTTTTCATAGTTCAAACATTGTTTATTGAAGAATTGAAAATGTCAACAAAAAATTTTCATTCAAGTAAAACAAAATCAAATAAAATCTTTTTTTTTCATAGATAGTTTGATTTTATCATAGGTTCTTCAATTTCAACTATTGAATCAACAACATTAATTCCTTGTATTCTAAACAGACCATTATCTAATTTGGCATCATCAATAATTATGGCTATTAGTTATGAAGCTGAATCTTCAT
Source organism: Macrotrachela quadricornifera (assembly GCA_022393335.1). Lineage (NCBI taxonomy): Eukaryota > Metazoa > Rotifera > Eurotatoria > Philodinida > Philodinidae > Macrotrachela > Macrotrachela quadricornifera. The sequence goes on from JAJEKB010020320.1 coordinate 4,922, forward strand.
TAAACACATTTGTTTCAACAACAATTCAACCATGTTTTATTTGTTCAGGTGAAAAAAAAGTTGGTAATATTGGTTTTATCAATGAACTTGTCTTTCAACAAATTAGAAGTCAATATGGTGGTGAAACAATAATTATTTTTCATTATATAACTGATCGTACACGATCTGCTGATATAATCGTAAACGATCTATCTCCTTCGGTTCATGTAACATTTCCAAATATGTCTCCAAATCAAAGTATTGCTTCATTACCTATTACACTTAATTTATGTCAAGGTTTTAATTCAATTCATATTTATAATCAAAATGATTATACACCAGAATTTGACCGAATTGTTGTTTATTGAGACAAATCTTCAATTATTAGACTTGAATTAAATCTCAATATTATTTATGTAATAATAAGAAATCATAATGCATTTTTCTGTATAATGATTACAAATAAAAAAAAACAGAGAATATATAATAAATACAAATATGCCCATACGATATCTATTAAACTATAGACTCATTTCAAGAAAAAGGAAAGTTTTTGAATTGTTCTGAAATCATAGACTTCTATCTCATTTAAAATAGAAAATTATATTCAAAAATAAATACATTCAACAGTTTATTGATGTCAATCATAAAATAAATTAAGTCAACAGTCCAATAAATAATTTTCTTTTTCAAATATTTTCAAAACGTTTATAAACATTGAATTGCAATATTTTTCTTTTAATTCGCATTATAATGGGAAAACTATTTGTGTTAATAACTGACATCTCTCGTCAGTCTGTTATCCAATACGAAAGCAAATATTAAGTTGTGTCTATATATTTAATGATGATTATTTATTTTTTCTTGATGTTCTTTTGTTCCATCGATTTTTTTAAAATATTCGTAATCTAGAAATTTGAAAAAACTAAAAATGGATTACAATGATTTAGAAGAAGATACTCTGTATGTATCTAGTGAAATTAAGCTTTTCCTTATTTGATTTCTTTTATATTTTAGTGGTATGACATTGACATCTGGAACATGTACTTTAAAAAAAGATACTCAAAATTTAGTTGGAATTAGTATTGGTGGTGGAGCTCCATTATGTCCTTGTTTATATATAGTTCAAATATTTGATAATACATCAGCATCACGAGATGGATCTTTAGCTGCAGGTAAATTGTCAATTATTTTCTTATAAAATTCAGAATTATTTGTTTGAATAGGTGATGAAATTATTTCAGTTAATGGAAAATCGGTAAAAGGAAGAACTAAAGTTGAAGTAGCTAAATTGATTCAATCTTGTAAAGTAAATATTTTATTTTATTTCTAATTTTATTTTATTCTGTTTTGATTTCTTATAGGCGGAAGTAACAATACATTATAATAAATTACATGCACAAACCAAAGAAGGCAAAACATTAGATATTGGTTTGTTATAAATGATTTATAATTAAATATTTATTTAGTTTTTATTTAATTAGTACTTAAAAAAATGAAACATCGTATTGTTGAAACAATGAGTTCAACAACAGCTGATGCACTTGGTCTAAGTCGTGCTATTTTATGCAATGGTATATAAAAAAAAAACAAAATCTTAATCATTAATCTATTAGTTACTTTTTTTTTCTTCTTTAGATGGTCTTATTAAAAAATTAGATGAATTAGAACGAACATCAGAATTATATCGTGGTCTTATTGAACATACACGTGCTGTACTTAAAGCTATATTTGAATTAGCTCATACACATCGTAATTTTGGTGATGCATTTGCTAATATTGGTGCACGTGAACCTCAATTTAAAGCATCTGAAGCATTCTCAAAATTTGGTGATGCTCATCGACAAATTGATCGACATGCTATTACATTACTTCGAACTGTTAAACCAGTATATATTATAATATTTCATTAGATTTTAAATGATTTATTCTATTTTAGATGATTGCTGATTTGAATACTTATTTAACAAAAGCTATTCCTGATACAAAATTAACAATTGAAAAATATGCTGATGCAAAATTTGAATATTTAGTAAGATTTTATATTGATTCAATAAGTGCTATAAGCTGACATGTTAATTAATTTTATTATATATTTAGTCTTATTGTTTGAAAGTGAAAGAAATGGATGATGAAGAATGTAGTTATGCAGCATTACAAGAACCACTTTATCGTGTTGAAACAGGCAATTATGAATATCGGTATAACTTCAATTGATTATTTTCTTATTTAAAAGAAAAAAAGATCTATTCATTTTTTTTATATAGATTAATTCTTCGATGTCGTCAATTAGCTCGTGAACGTTTTGCTAAAATGCGAGCCGATGTACTTGTTAAATTAGAATTACTTGATCAAAAACATGGTTTGTTCCTATTGAAAATATTTTATATTTCTAATCTTCTTTTTTTGTTCTATTTAGTACAAGATATTGTTTTTCAATTGCATCGTTTTATTTCAGCTTTGGATAAATATCATAAAGATTGTAATGATGTAATGAAAGAAGCTGATATATTTCCAATTGAAGTTGATTTAGCGTTGCCAACACTTCGTGGAATAGGAGATAATGATGCTGATGAAATTGATGATGAAAATGGTGAAGTAAATGACAATAATCTGTTTGATAATGATCTGCAAGAGAATAATTCTATTCAACGAGAATTAATGAAAGATGATGATCTGCTAAATATTGGTCAATGATTAATGATACAGTGAAATCTTAAATCGTTTTCCTTTTTGTTCCTTATTTTTATTCCGTGTTTATGACGTATCTCGTAAAACAAAAGTCGGTATTATTTATATCGTATTTTAATGTACTACTCTTTCTAGTCGACTATCTCGTTTTTTTTGTTGTCTTGTTGAACATAAAATATATGGTATAGAAATGGGATAAATATTCTTTTATTGAATAGGAATAAAGAAAAAATACGTATAAGAATAGTTGTATCGAATTATTAAATTTATTCTTTTATTATTATAGAGTTTATTTCATTGTAACATATTTTAAAAACTGTTAAATCCTATGAATGTTTTCAAGAAATGGAAGCTTGAACATTATATCAATACTTGTATCATCATCTCGACGTAAGTTTTATATTAGAAGATTTTATATTTGATTTTGTACAAATATTCGGAAAAGATTTCGAAATCAAAGATTATCATAAAAGATAATAAGCAAAATAATATAACAATGTGTATTTATATTATTATTAATCGATATTTTTCTTAACTTTGCAATTATTTTTGAAGTTTTTAAGTATGAATTATCATAAAAGTAGATTTTAGAAAATTAGGTTGCATATATTTCATATTCATTTGATCAACTACTAGCGACATGAACTAGTCAATAAACTAAATAAATAACAAGTAATGAAAATCTTTCATTTGATTATGTAAAGAAAATCTTTCTAAAGAAATTTTATAAGGTATACAATGACAATGTAAAACCTAAGGAGTTTTATTATTGGAGAAAAAAAATAACAAATAAAAACAACAGTTGATTATTCACTTATAAAATAAGTATAGAATTAGAGAAATTGTTATTATAATAAATGAAATTTAAAACATGATGTAAATAATACATGTAGAATGTCAAACAAAGTTTTTTAATGAAGAACATCGTTTATTATCAGTTGATTATACGCTTTTTTCTTATTATGATAAATTTCTTGATTATAACTATGGGCAAATTTTATTTTTTTGAATTTGTTATTCTTTATCTTGTTCTTCAAATCATACTTTGAAATGTCATTAATTTTTCATTGATAAAAGTATAAAAAGAGTTATAAAGACAATCCTTATGTAGCAATCGCTGTTATGGAAGCCATTTTATCTTCTCTTCATATCCTATTGATAGATAATTTCAATAGTTTTATTTTGCTAGATTTATTTTGTTTTTGGATACACATTTAGTTACATCTAATGTCTCAAAAGAAGTGTTAGAAAAGTTTTTATTCAGTATAACATAGTTTTGTCATATTTTGTCTTCGATTGAAATAAGAACATTTTAGATTAAGATTTTATTTTCATAAACTCGTCTTCAGATCAATAGATGGCATTATCAACAGCAGCATGTTCTATTAATGGCTGTAAAAGAGCTGCAACATGCTTGTGTCATCATTGTAACAAAAATATATGTTCTAAACATTTTAATGAACATCAAATACAAATTAATGATGAATTATTACCATTTGCCGATCGTCTCAATGAGCGTAAAAGAGATTTATTTTTATGATTATATAAATATATTGGTTAATTTTTTTTATTATTTAATTTTAGTTAAAATGAAACTACGAACGAAAGAACATCAAAATGATCCATTAACTTTATTAAAAATATGGCGTGATAAGAAATATAACGAAATTGATCAAGAGTATAATCGAAAGGTAGAAGATTTTAATAGGAAAATATCAAAACAAGAAGAAAAAGTGTCACAAACTATAACAAAAATAGAAGAACTTATTAATGAAGGCGAAGCATCTGTGGATCAAGTAAAACTAATAAAGAAAGAAGTTGAAATTATGGAAAATCATGTAAATAAATTGATGACAAATAATCAAGGGCAGATTTCATCTGAGAACAATATTACTACTTTAAATTTAGTCGGTACTTATATTCAACTTGAGAAGAAAAAGTACTTTGTTAAAGGGAGAGTGCTTTGTGGAAATGAAGATCTCTATGCTTTGGAGAGCGAAAAGTCTTTAAGCAGTTATGACGGATTGTGTCCAAAGTGTAGACACGCTCATATTCAATTAGAACCGAATCGGGGTTTCTATACATTGTGTCGAACTCTCCATGAAAAGGTTGAAAATAGCGAGAAGAATCAACGTAGTTCTAAACGTTTTTGACTAGTTCAGCTTTCTATCGATTTACGATTCAATGGTATCATATCAGATGTATTTCATCTTTTTAACGCTGAATAAATTATTCGAAATGATCATTTATTTTTGCAGAAATAGAAAAATTAACAAATACTCATAAATATCCCAGATTAAATATAAAATAATCTATTATTTTTTATTCGTATTTTTTCTCGACATTGATTTTTTTTTGCATTAACAATTTAATCTATGCAGAAATTCGAATTGAATGAAGTTTTTCTCAATCTGCAACATTATGCGTTTAGAAATAATGATGCTTATTTGAATTATCTTTTCTAGATTTTGAATAAATAAATTTTAATTAACAAAATATGATCTATGTAACAATTTCATGATGAATTTGTCAAGCTATTAATTATTTTATTTTAAAAAATATAATAATTCATCTTTATATGAATTTATTTTTCATTTTAAATCATTAACTTCTAAAAAATCAATTATTCATATTATATTTCATTATATTCAATCTTAACGATCAGAATTTTTGTTAATCAGACACAAAAAACTTTTTCATCTATAAAAAAAATAACCCAATGGAGAATATTCAATATGAATTAGATTAATTTACTTAAGTAGTGCATTATTCAAATATTTTACTACTCTTATGACATGTTGACATGATAATAAAATATAATGTATCAGTGAAACAAGCATTACTATAGCAAGTGGATGAACATATGAAGCAAATATTTCATCTTAAATATTCACAAAAGATGAAATGTATCATGTTATAGTTAAAAAAAACATTTATTTAACATATAATTTGGAATTATTATCATTATTTGTACATCTTACAAATAAAAATTATTAAATAATTTAGTTTTTAAACGAATATATGAATAGATATTTTATATTCCTTTTAGATGCATTCATCGACGTTTTTTGGAGATAATTTGAAAGTATATGATTTATTATAACTCTTGTTTATCTTAAGACATATAAATATATTTTCTTTCTTAGACTTCTCCGTTTGTCTCATTGATGAGCAAGCGTACGTTTGATGATCCGTAAGTTATCTTTTATAAGCAAACGATATATAATACTATTGATTACTGTTTATTTGATAGAAAATCACCACCAAGTCCTTTATCTCCTGGACAACAAAAACGTGTTCGTTTTTTGGTTGATAATAATAATGACCTTTCGAGTATGTTTTATTTTTCTAAATAATATAGACAAATAATAGTTTATTTTCGAATTTAGTTGATGATCATCAATCATCAATTTTATTTCGTCAAGGAGGAATAGGATCACGTACTGGTAATATTAGTGGTTTTGATGAAATGGAAAACAGTCGTCGAATAACATCGAATTTTCTCTTTGGTAATACTAGTTCATCTTATGATTTTGGATTAATGACACAAGCGGGTATTGATCAAACAGTGGACAACGCTAATATTTCAAATAATAATTTTACTTTTGTTCAAGCAACTCAACGAACAAAGTATTAATTCATAAATTAATGTTCTTAGACTTTAAATTTTAACAAAAATTGTATTGATTCTATTTTTATCTTATTTTATTTCATATTTAGTCTTGCTAATGAAAGTGGTAATGATGGAACATGGTTGACTGTATTTGGTTTTCGTACAAATGCTGATGCCCGAACATTAATTGATGAATTTAGTCGTTGTGGTGTGATAGAAAAATATGTGGTATAAATATTTTACTTCTCTTTTATATAATCATTTATTTATTTAGATTGTTGATGAATCGAATATATTCCACGTTAAATTTGAAACTCGTCTTCAAGCTCAACGTGCACTTAGGAAACATGGTCATGTTTTTGGTCAAATAATGATTGGTGTTCGATATTGCACTGATAAAGTAAATTATTAGTTATTTTATTATATAATATATGGCTATATTTAGGATGTAATTGGACTCAAACCACAAAGTAATACGAATGTTTATCTTGAAAATCCATTTCTTATACGACATCGTCATCGTTTAGGCATTTTACCAGTATAAATAATTAAAAGATTTTATTTTAAAATTCATTTTGATTTCATTGTTTTTTAGTCAGGTCCATTAACAGTTCAAAATTAATTTTACCTTCGTTATGTATATGTCATTGACAATCACTAGTAGAATTTGTATCACTTGTTAACTTTATGTTATTTTTTATGGTTATGTTTGTCTAAATTTCATTTGTTCAGAGAGTGTAGATCATATTTTCTTATTTGTTTGTCTATCTTTATTCAAAATTTATTCCTTAATGTAAATGACATCTTCGATAAAATAAATCATAAATGTGAATGTCTCAATAAGATATCTTATTTTTAATCAAATAAACTAAATAAATAGTTTGAATCTAATCAAATATTGGTGTGATGATGAATTTAATTGAGAAAATATAGCAAAATAATGTTGTTTTGAAAAGGACTTGATTTATTTTTTGACACAATATTTCTATGCAACCAATGTAAATCAGAAGCTTTTTGATATAAAATACATCATATAAACAGTGAATCGGGCTTTTGACTAGCAAGGCATATTTTTTGCAAAAAATCAATTCAACAATCAGCGTAGACATATTGTAAGCAAATGAAAATTTCGAAATAGAAGTTTTAACCATAGAAGACATTTATTATATCATCGACATTCTGTCTAAAATAAACTTTCTTATGCATAAAAAATTTAGTTTAATTTATTTCACATAAGTATTATTCGGAGATATGCGTTGGTTACATCGTTTTTCATATAATACTTAATGCAATTTAGTGATACATATTACAATCACAATTTATTTTCGCATCGACATAGGAGACTACATTCTTAAGTATTCTGATTTGAAGCATTCAGTCCCTAAAAATCATTGTATACCGCAAAGTACATTACAACATACCCGAAATCTTTGTAAATCACGATATCAACGTTTTATACAACAAAAACAGCTTTCATACAACATTATTTAATTTGTTTCAGCGTTTTCAATACCTTTTTATATCAAACCTATGTAAACAACTATCAATATTTTTTCCCTTTGTCTCCTACAATATTTTATGTTTTATACTACTGTTGCTTTCAATAAAAGAAAATCACTTTTACAGTTAAATTTTAATTTTATTTCAAAGATGTTTTATGAAATAACAAAATTGAAAGTATTTTAGTGATTGAATATAAAAAATATACAGTTCTTATTCTTGTCA
>JAJEKB010020320.1:17929-41881 GCA_022393335.1 Macrotrachela quadricornifera
TAACTTATATTTTCTTGGAAGTGTATTCATTTTCTCTTCAAAATTTTTCGCCAAAAAAGTTATCCAAAAACATTTTCTCTTTAGCTTTGGGAGGCTTTCTCCCTTGAAATTTCCCCCCGCTATGAAAAATCAAACGAAAGCTATGCCTATAGATGATGAATATGAAAGAAAAATCCAACATAGAACAACATGAAAGAAAGACGAAGAAGAAAGGAAAGGAAAAATCCATCACATTTTTATGGCAGGAAAGCAAAAATTCTTGGCGGATGACTAACAAGAAAAGAAAAGAACAAGAATATAAGTACATATTTATAATCATATGGATAAGCAGGCTCTTTTATGCGAACTAAAGTCGCAAAAAAGGCGCCAAAACAAAGCTCTTATAAGCGGACCACTCGTTTATCCGAAGCTCCTATAAACAGACTTTGCCAGCACGTAAAACACAGGAGAAAAAAAATGGGGAATTGGAAAATGGCCCTTAAAAGTGGACCGCTCCTTTATCCGGAGCTCTCATAAGTGGACTCGAGTGTATGCGTTAATTTTTGTTTTACACCGAGAAAATAACGTGCGTGAAAAATATTTATTTGTCTTATTACTCATCATGACGCGTATGAAATAACACGATTGATTGATTCACGTAAACAAACATTACTTCGAAAAAACCAACTAACTTCATTGAATACATATATATATGTAAGATACATAAAAACAACTTCAATATATTTTAGTGTTAATTCTCATCGTAAGGACGTCTGATTTTTGTATAACGATTTTTCTATATAATCCGATACTTCAGACATAAGTATTTACATGAGAATTCGAAATTATTGTTTATATCACGTTGTAGAGTACACTTCAAAAGGTAAGAAAATATATTTCATCATTCGGAAGTTCGTTTCTCTATATCTTTAAAATATATACACTAAACATTAGTTACAGTTTTCTTCATTAGAACATGTTTTATCGTACTTTGAAACTATTTATGTATGTTAATATGAAGCTCCAACCTCCGTTCTCAAAATGTTATTTAAACTATCCTATGTAATCTTTCTGTAGGAAACAGAAGAAATGTTTTTCCTTTTATCTACATGAAGTTATTCTCAAAATAGTACTTCATTAGGATCGATATAATAGTGTTATGAAAAGATCATATTTTAAATTTCAATAATCCATTTATAAAATACCAGTAAAAACTAGTGAACAATAATTGACTTTTAATAATAATTCAAATGCGATACCCTTTTCTAAAAAATATTGCATGTTGAGCAGGAGAACTCTGACGTCATCGTAAAAATATTGTCTTTAGTATAATTTTTGTTTATATAGTAGAGCAATAGTTAAGATAATACGAGCATGAGATAAATAGCTGGTATATTGCTGATAGAAAAACTAGACTTGGGTAAAATTGGCATTTTTTTGAGGTCCGGTAAAATATCTTTTTTTTGTTCAGAGTGTAGCTCCGAGTTGAGATTGAAATCGCTCATTTCTAGGAACAACATTTACGGCTTCGGAATGAATTTTCTTCTCGAGCATACAACGATAGATATTACTTCTTTCAGAAAAAGACCAACGTTTCTCACTACTTATGTGCAATTAAAATTCCAAGCTAACAACTTGAAATATCGATAAACCTTAGGATAGTAAGGAACTTTTTGGCATCAGTGTATATCGAAGCCAAATGAAGATTTTCTTTTTACATTTATTTTATTATTGTGTCATAACAAGGTTCACGTATATAAAAATGACTAGACAAATAAGGATAATGTTGAATGAAGAGATAGAAAAGAAAAAAAATACATATATACATGTAGTACCATGAGAAGATAATCAAGAGGAATAATATCAGACTTATAGAGGGAGTGGGGATATACAACCGTACTAACTATACTGTATATAGGAGCGACAATGACAAAGAAAAATCGTCCTTGACTTACGACCTCTTTTGTTTAATAGTTTAAAGAAGGCGTTCCTTCATATTGTTAGGTCCAGTGATTAGTAAATCCAATCCGTTTTATTCAATGTTAGGAGTAGTTATTTGTTTTGTTTTTATTTTTATTCTTATTTGGTCGTTTTAATTTGAAGATACATACTATATAGTAGATAAATGTTATCAATGTATTTGTAAACTTTATATTATTAATTATAGTCTTATTTATGAACATTATATTATTTATATTATTATTGTTACTGTTATTCAGGTGTATTTAAAAAGTATATGTATATGAATAAGTTGAGGTATTTCGAATCTTTTTTTTTATAGATTTCGAGTTGTTTTTTATGAATTTTTTTGGAACGATTCCATTCTGGTAATGTATGTCGAACTCTTTTTTGTTAAACGCGCTGAGAATTTACTATTTTTCCTCAATCTTATTGATTTGAGCCATTCTTTATTTTTGAAAGTCACAATGTTATACGCTTGCCAGAATTGTTGAAACGAGAATGCATCAGTAGTTCTTTCCAAATAAAGATTTAATCGACTCCAGTAAAAAAAGATATAATCATAGATGCTCTTTTCTTTGCTAAGAACCATAGTTATTATGTCGTTCCATTCTTTTACAGAATAAACTAGGCGTATTCCGGAATAAAAAAAAACATGCTCAATATTATGTTTTTGGTTCTTTGTATAGTAGAACCATGTAGAAAATAACCAGTAAAAATGAGGTAGTGCGTATGCAAAAAATGTTTTTTTACGTACGGTTATAAAATCTTGTGGCAGTGTTTTAAATAATAATCTTAATCCTCGATAGATATTTCGAATATTTTTCAATTCTTTCATAGATATAATTGCTCCAGCCCAGTTTGGTAGAGATATATGCTCCTAAATATTTGAAAGTTTTCACATGTCCAATATTCTCTCATTGGTATTTAACTACACGTAATTGAGGTGCAACAACATTATGTACAGCAAGATTGAAAAAGATTGAAGGTAGAAAATGGACATGTAATCTGAATAATGTTGCTGCTAATATTGAGTCCTGTGATGTTCCTACTTTCATTTTTATTTTATCCGAGTTTTTATCCCTATAAGAAATGTAAAAATATCTGTTTTGTAACCATACATGGATCCATCTCAACGATGGAAGGGACATTTCAAGTTCAATTAAATCTTTTATTAGAGCTGAGTGCCATAAGCGATCGAATGCGGAGAGAAAGTCTATGAATATGATAAGAGCAAGACGGTTGCATACAGCAATTGTTAGACGCAAGTTTTCGACTGGAGAAAGAATTCTTATTTGCAATTTTCTCCTTTAATGCATATACGAATTCTGCATTGATCACTATGGATTAGAAGTATTGCAGAACAGTGTAGTGTAGAAGGACAAAAATCTCTTGTATTGACGTGAGTGCCTATGTGAGCCCTCTAACGAGCTTTCTCATTGATTTTTTGCATGGTGACCAATAGAATTGCTACTACAATCATGATGCATAATATCGATCGAAAGACGCTACATGAAAACGAAATTTTGTCATTGTCGACACTGTCGATATGAATCAAAACTTTTCAGGTTGCTAGTGTCGACAAATAATAAATTTCATTTGCATGTAACTTATTTCGATCGTTGATGTTGGATTGTATTATGAAAGCGTCACATTAATGAAGAAAAACAAATATTTTTGACAAAGTAAAAACGTCATAAAATTTAGTGAAGAAAATAAATATGTTATTGTCTGTCGATTTACGACATCGGATAAGAAACACATCATTCTTTCTATTTCATTTCGCTTCTCATTTTAGTATTGGTAGTGGTAAGGTATGAGGTAAGAAACAAAATAGTAGTCTTGATATGCAAACAAATAGAGCGCGACGGCCGACTCATGCAATCAGACAACAATAGGAGAACGAAAAGAAATAATACAATCTGTATTTTAATCTTGTATATAGGATTTATATATAATTAAATATTTTATTGTAATACTATTTTAGATATAATACCAATCATAATTCAAGTAACACATTCAGTTTATAGAAAGCATATTTTTTATGTAACAATAAAGATTATTGAATGACTAATTTACTTCTTGAGTGCTGACATTGAATAGATATTAATGGTTACGAAAAAATAATACTAGGTAATGTAGTAGCAAAGAATCAAACAATGAGAAGGGTTATATTAATGTATATGCCGAAATAATATTTGCTGAATGGTATACTCTGATAAAAATTTAATCAACTTATTCGATACACTATGGAAACTTGATGATTCTTGTATATAAAATTTTCCTAATTGAATATCTTATTTCATCACTACAAAATTAATACACTAGTACATTATTTATATCTAACATAGGTCTTGTAAACTTACTATAAAAGTGATTGTTTTATCACTCTATAATTTTGTCATTTCCTATAATGATAAAAAAAGCTCATTATTTCCCTCTTATTGAGATATTTAATATTTTTTCATAAATATTTTCGATTTTGAAATACAATCTGAGATACAAATTTATCTAATTGCTTTGATAGAATGCTAATAGTTCATTTAGTTACAATTTATTTTATGAATATCACAGTCATCTGTCGTCTACTAAGTTGCTATATCTATATCTTTTTTTTGTAGATCAAAAGCATGCGTCTTTATAGTAATACCTTATTTTTTATCTTATTTATATGTATATATCACGTTATTGGTGAACCTGTCAATATTTTATCTAATGTGAAATTAGCTATTGAAGCAGCAAAAAATGCCAACAATATTTGGAGTTATGTTAAAGATTTTCCACCTACTTTTGCTGATTATTTAATATCAATCGTTTCAAGATTAAATGGTTATCAAAATAATGAAAAAGATACATTATCAAACGTTCCTAGTTCATATGATTTTGTTGTTGATCTTACTCGACCTACAGATATTTTTCGAAGTCTAAACGCATATCCTCTAACATTTCCGCTTGGAAAAAGTGTTTATGATAATAAAATTAAAGAAGATGACAATCAAGTATCTCGCTTTGTTGTTAATGTTGTGGGCCGTTACAATGTTGGAAAAACATATATCTTACGTATGCTGGCTAATATTAATCTTGGTCATTCATTCATTGAACGTACAAATGGATTAAGTGTAGCTTTACCATTATTATCTCAGACAGACGATACACCAATGGCACTTATTGATACGGCTGGAACACGAACACCAGTCGAATATACTGATAATACATTTAAAGATAAATCATATGAACGTCAAGTTAGTGATTCATTTATCCAAGAAATTGCACTTAATTCAGCAGAAGTTTTTGTATTAATAGTCAATCAAATTACATTAGATGATCAACTTTATTTGAAGACACTTTATAAAAGATTAAAGGTAATTAATTTTAAGAAAAGTTCATTTTTTATTTTCATAAACAAAGTTATTAATTAAATTACGAAAATTCAGTAGTTTAAATATATCTATCCATAAAATTTAAATTAGAATTGGATTTAATAATTAACTTGTTAAAATAGATTTCTAATACGTAAAATTAATTGAATGTCAAACATACATAAAGAAAGCACTGTACAGATGTAAAGATTTGTCTCAAGTTATACATAAAATTTGCTATTTTGTTATATATATATTCTTTATTAATTTATTTTTTTAAGGATAAAGGTCTCACTGAAATCGATATTAAACAAAAACTTTTGATTGTACATAATTATTTTAATTTACGTACACGTGCCGAAGTTGAAGAGACTGAAAAAACTGAACTTATGAGATTATTTGGTGCACGAAAACAACCACAAGGTTATTGGATTAGTGAAAATTTTAAACATTTCATTATCGCTGATAGTGAAAGTGAAGCTGGTCAGTTTTATAATAATCGTTCAATTGAACAAATTCGAACTATGATTAAAGGATCAAATGCTGCTAAACATAGTGATGTATTAGACACGATTATTAAAGAAATTGAATTATTACTTAGTAAAGTATTAGTTGAAGAAATACCTTCAATAGTCGAAGAAGATGAGGAAACATATAATCAATCAAGTATATTTACTAAAGCATATGAATTTGCTACTTCTTTATTCGCATCAAAACATGAAAATCGATTACATATATCAAATAAACGTTCTATTAAAGTTCAACTTGAACTTAAACATATCGAAGTAGATCCTAATGATACTTTATGGTTTATTTGTCCAAAACAAGCACTTGCAACTAATATAAAATTTTCCAAAAATTTAAAATTTGCCGAAGATGGATCACTTCATATGGATTATTCTTCTCAATTTGTTCCTGATGTACATATTTTTCGACTTCGAGAACGTGGTGATATTCAAATACGTATTGAATGTCCATCATGTGCGGATTCATATAATGTTACTGGTCGTGGTTCATCAATATTAGTTGAAGGTGAAAAAATGTCTGAAAATATTGCAATTGATAAAGATTATGTTAACACAAATCGTGTTGGAAAATTTGAAATAGAAGTACCCATAGGAAATTGGGAACCTAGTGCAGCATATGATTATCGAAAAACTGCTATTAAACATGTTTATGAAGATGGTGTTATCATCATTACAGTACGAAATATTTCTGATGAACTTTAATTTTTAACTTTTTTATTTTACTAAAAAAAAGTTTTTCTTTACTTCAGATTTACATTTGGTTTTATATGTAGCTGATTCTCATAAAAAAAAATAAAAAAATAAATTGATATATACGTATTTATATATATGGGCATGGCCAGCCGTGTTTATACTCCATTTTAATACAGTCCTATTGCAAGGATAAAACATACTATTATCTGGATCATACAAGAGAGGATACTTGATAACCTTGGATTGACTCGAACAACATCATGTTTTATCCTTACAATCCTAGAGAAAAGCTACTAGTTTATCTGTCAGCTGGTAGGTTTCTTTCTACTATTGTAAAGATGAAACATGATGTTGTTCAGGCTAATCCAGGGTTATCAAGGATCCTCTCTTCTATGACCCGGACAACAATATGTTCTATTCTTGCAATAGGACTCTATCAAAATGGGGTATCAATAAAATTTTTTTCCTATGGTTCGAAGTAATTATAAGCGTCAATTTTTTTAGGGTGACTCTTCGGCAGTTATACTAGATAATCATCATAGAGAACATCGGGTTTTCTTATCTTTGATGCAAATCTATATGATAGTATTACTTCTCCCTCAAAAAGTCTAGCATATATTACTATTATATTACTAAAACAAAGCTATAAAAGCTGACTGTGTGATTCATTGTAAAACAAGCGCTTTGCCTAAAAATTATCTATTGCAATAGTACCAGATTAAAAAATATCGCTGTTAGTCAAAATGTCCAAACGAATGACTCGAATATGTACCTGTAAAGGCAAAAAACGGTTTATGAATAAGATCATCTTGCATATCAAAGTGTATTGTCTGTTATTAAGTTTATCTACTTGAGAGTCAAGTATTTTTTACTGTTATGTGTAAGCGTTGAAAAGAATGATATTATTTTAGAAGAATTTCATCATCGAGGATGTTTGTAATTAAAAAAATGAGTGAAAATGTATCAGTCATGTCATTAAACAATTCATTAGCATTAATACATCGTTAATACTTCAACACTTATCTGTTATCTTTGATGTTCACTTCATAGGAACCTTCGGTCAATTATAAACTATAATGTTGAGAAAATTAGATCAAAATAAATTCATGAACTTTATTATTCTTCTGGATGAAGAAGTTAAAAATATTGAAATTTGCGTTATAAATGATTTTACTATCTGCAAGGAAAAAAGATCGTTACTTTCCTATAGTACTCTTCATTGTTTTTTGACTACAGCTGTATATGTGTGACTGAAAGTATTCTTATGTCAGAGGGCGCTTTTTATATATTAATCCATAAATATGATTGGTTTATTGTCACAACACACTTTTTTTTTATTTGCTCTAAATTTTTTTATTATTATTATGATTAAATTTCGTTTGAATGAGACAGAATAGACTCTAATTGCATAATTTTCACATAGAAACCAGAACGTCATTTTTAATTACCCAAGAATGTCACTATATGTTGAAATATTTCGTCATAATTTACTATATAAAATGTTTTCATGATTACTCTAGATCATCAACATTTAATAAAATGGCTACAACTGATATTCATCCAGCTTTTGCTCCATTATCAGCTGATGATGCTGATAATCAATTGACTGAAATCGAATCACTCTGTATGAATTGTTATTCACAAGGACAGACACGTCTTTTATTAACACGTATACCTTTTCATAAAGATGTTATACTTAGTTCATTTGAATGTGATTCTTGTCATTTTAAAAATAATGATATTCAACCTGCTCAACGTGTAGAATCCTATGGAATATTAACTAGTGTTCATGTTATGAATGCTAGAGATCTTAACAGACAATTTGTTAAATCAGGTTATGGAACAATACGAATTAAAGAATTAGATTTTGAACAAGCACCACATAATACAAGTGGTGTCTTAACAACAATTGAAGGTTTCTAAATAATTTATGAAATAAATAAATAAATAAACGAATAAATATTATATTTTAGGTTTTCTTGATTCAATAATTGAAAATATTAATAAAACAATAAAACAAATTGAAGAAACAATTGATGAATCATCAAAAAAAAATCAAGAAATTTCTACTAATGATGATGAAGAAAAAAATATTTCTGAATTTCAACAACAAAAAGAAAAATTAATTGAATTTGTTACTCGTGTTGAATCATTTAAAAGTTTATCACAAACATTTCATTTTGAAATTAATGATCCAAGTGGTAATAGTTTTATTGAAAATCCTAATGCACCACATCGTGATGAACAATTAACAATAAAAAAATATCGACGAACATCAGAACAAAATTCTTTCTTAGGTATGACTGATGAAGAAGATGCAGCTGCTGAAAATGAATTCGATTCAGAAAATTCTGAAACAATTAAAGATGAAGTACTTACTTTTTCAACAAATTGTCCTCAGTGTAATATACCATGTGATACAAATATGAAAGTAACACAAATACCATATTTTAAAGAAATTATTGTTATGGCAACATCATGTGATGTATGTGGAAATAAATCAAATGAAGTTAAATCTGGTACTGGTATTGCTCCTCATGGTATTCGATATACTTTAGTTATGAATGATTCTACTGATTTAAATCGAGATATATTAGTTTCTGAAACATCATCATTTGCTATACCTGATCTTGATTTTGAATTATCATCATCACGATCAATTGGTGGACGATTTACAACAGTTGAAGGAATATTTACAACATTAAAAACTCAATTAGCAAGTGTTATTATGCCATTTAGTGGTGGAGATAGTTATGATCCAACTAATGATAAAAATCGAATGGGAAAATTTATTAATAATCTTTCAGCAATACTTGCTGGAGAAAAATTTGTTACAATTGTTTTAGATGATCCAGCTGGTAATTGTTATTTACAAAATACTTGTGCACCGGATCCTGATCCACAATTAACTGTTGAACACTATCCACGTACTGATGAGCAAAATGAATATTTAGGTTTAAATGATATGAATGTTGATAACTATGAAAAATCCTGACAAAAAAAGCAAAGAATTAAATATAAAAAGAATTATTTGATTTATATTTTTTCGAATTTAAAAAAGAATAAACATATATTTGATATAATCTTGATGAGATGTGTCAAAAATTATCAGAACTATTGAATCATAGTTTATGAATGTCAAATGGATTTTTAAATATTTTCTTTTAGTTTATCTATCAAATTTGAATTTCTATCAGACATTAAAAATTTATCCATAGATCATTTAGTTAAATGAAATTTATTAAAATTGAAAAGCTATTTCATATGAATTAATTTATTAGCAATGAACATCAATTAAAATGTCTTTTTTTTCTTGTTATATCATTATTATATTTTGTTGTCTTTTGAAAGATGGATAATATTAGTGAAGAACAGAAATTTTCATAATCCTTTATTAGATAGTAATATCCCAGATTGTTAATTTTCTTTATGCTAAAAATTTTCATACGACTCTTTTTAATATGAAATAATATCATAAAACTGATTGCAAATGTGATTGTTTTACCTTCCCAGTTCGATTAATTTTAACCTCTTATTAACTTTTAATGAACTATGGATATGATCTGCACACAATTTATTGATAAAAAAAAATATTTTCTAGGATTTTTTTATTACTTTACATGTTTCGACTGAAATGCGATGGATCAGTTGGGACGGCTCTCTCGTCAGAGACTGTGTATGAAGTTTGTCTTAACTAACAAAAACATATTTATACGTTGGAAAATATTTTCCAACAGATGTCAATCTTTTTCAGTTGGTTTTTTTTGCTTTTATGTCAAAATATTCGTCTTATAATAATGGTGTTACAGAGACCAATCTATTGCGAAATAACTTTCCTTTCGAAATTATTAATATACCTTCTCAAATTGGATACAATCTTGCAAGAAAAAAATCTCTTGAATTTATATTTTAGAGTAAACTATTGTACTATTCAAATCAAAAGATTAATTGAATTCTTGAAATTAAAAGAAAACATCTTTGGATCTAACAAAAAAATGAGTAAGGATACAAGAAAATATTCCGAAAGCAAAAGTAAATATTTAATAAAATCAAAATTTTTGAATTTAGTTTTAATATTTAGAAAAAAACCCAAAAGATATAAGAATTCCAAAATTAATCTCATTCAAAAATGAATTTTCACAAGAACATCAAGAAACTAAAAAAACAGGTTACTATATTTAAAATGATTAAAATTTAATTTAATTTATGTTTAGTTAGAACAAGAACGACATAAATCTTTAGAATCAATGTTAATCGATATTGAACAACGACAAAATAAATTTGAACGTGAACAAATCTCAACAGTAAATTTTTCATTTATTATGTCTATATGATTCTTTTAAATAGTTGAATTAGAATGAACAAGATCATATCTTATCCGAAACTGGTGAAGACCAAGAAAAATCACGAAAAACATTTTATCGAGAATTTAAAAAAGTATAGATTCAAAATATAAATATCGTTTCATTTCATTTTCTTATTAAAAACAAAAAACAAGGTCGTTGATGCATCTGATATAATTATTGAAGTACTTGATGCTCGTGATCCTCTTGGATGTCGTTGTTCACAAGTTGAAGAAGCTGTTTTAACTTCAGGAAAAAATAAAAAACTTATTCTATTACTTAATAAAATTGGTATGATTAGTTTTTTTTTCATTTAATCATAAAAATTTTTATTATTTAAATTAGATCTTATTCCACGTGATAATCTTGATAAATGGTTAAAATATTTACGTAATGAATTTCCAACTATTCCTTTTCGTTCATCAACACAAAATCAACGTGATCGATTAGTATTTATTAATATATATTTATTAAAATATTTCTAATATTTTTTCTTTAGGGTCATATTAAAACATCATTAAAAGCTTGTAATGAACATTTAATTAAATCATCAAATAAATGTATCGGTGCATCAACATTAATGAATCTTCTTTCAAATTATTGTCGAAAAAATAATATTAAAACAAGTATTACTGTTGGAATTGTTGGTAAGAATTTTTATATTTAATAAATAAATTAATATGAATATTTTCATAGGTCTTCCTAATGTTGGAAAAAGTAGTGTTATTAATAGTCTTAAACGAAGTCAAGCATGTGAAACAGGTTCAATGCCTGGTATAACTAAGTAACAAAATATTTAATAATTATATATTCTTTTTTTCTGTGTTTATTTTTTTCAAATAGACAAATGCAAACAGTTAAATTAGATAAATTAATTAAATTATTTGATAGTCCAGGTATTGTTATATCAAAAGAAACAAATCCAGCTAGTCTTATTCTTCGTAATTGTATTCGAGTAAATTGAATTAAAAGAAAAAAAAAATATATTTTTTTTATTGTAATTTTATTTAGATTGAAACAATCGATGATCCAATACCAGCTATTGAATTACTACTTCATCGATGTACAAAAGAACAAGTAAAATTTTTAATTTTTATTATTGAATAAAGTATATTTATAATAAATTTAGTTGATACGTCGATATAATTTAGATGATTTTCAAGATGTTAATGAATTTCTTACTAAACTAGCTATTAAAATGGGTAATTTAAAAAAAGGTGGTATACCAGATATTCATAAAGCTGCACAACGTATACTTTCGGATTGGACTAATGGTAAATTAACTTATTTTACTGAACCTCCTGAACGAATCAATGAAATAATTAGTACTGAACTTGTTACACAAATGAAAGAAGAATTTGATATTGATACTTTATTAAATAATGAAGATGAACAATTAAAAGATTTAGAACATACTTCACTAACAGATATATCTCATTTAACATCACTTTCAATACAAGACAATCTTGAAATGAATAATGACAAAGAAGAAGAGTATATGTCTGAAAGTGAAAACAGTAAGGAAGAAACAATAATAAAAGATTCAAATAAAGTTTCTGAATAGTATTGATTCTTTTATCTGATTTGTTCTACAGTACAAGCAACAGATAAAATAAAACATTTGTTAAAATAACAAGTAACTAATTACACCAACATCAACTACTGATGATTAATGCAATTTTCAAATACATTTTCATGAAATATTCATTATTATTGTTATTTTTTTATAAACAAAAATAAAAGTTGTTTATTGTGATTTAAATAAAAGCAAAAACATAATGAAAGATTTCAAAGAATAACTAATCAATTTAAATTGTAATAGAACATTTAAAATACTTGTTACTATTAAAATCATTTTTTATTAATGTCAAACTTTGCTACAGTCAACATGTTGAGATGTATTTTTCGAAAATCATACAATAATTTATATATCTTCAATAATTATTGGATATAGAATAACAAATATTTTAACCTATAGTAACAGAAACTTATATTTAATTCTAAACTTTACTTGAAATCAAATGGTATTACATAAAAAAAATAGGATACTCATGCAATGGTTTACTGATGATTAATCTGAATAAGGATGATAAAAAATTGTAGTATTTCCCATGATTCACTATTTATCCATTTTTCAAATAATCTATCTAGATGGATTTTCACTATAACATTTTTGAATAAATAGTTCTTTATCCAAAGAACCTATTGTCTAATGAATAAAAATAGATGTAGAATTTGAAGAAATATTAGATTGCTCTTGTTAATTTACTAGTATTGAAAAATATTTAAAATTCATAATTAGCATATGTTGATGTTTTCTGATCAAGCTAAATGCATAGACTAAAAATATTGCATCGTCCAATACGAAATTAATTTATAGAGTTTCATTATGTATTCAATGACTTCTCTATTAGATATGTTCTATAACATGGAGCTATACTCTGTAATAAAATCTACGACATATGTTTCTATACAACCCTAAATTAGAGTCTGACTTATTTTGTATAAATCAATCAATGTTATACGAGCTAAACAACGTATTATAGTTTACAATTTTACTTTTATTTCTGATCCTAAACATTTTTTTTCTCATACGATCCATGATTTTTAATAAAATCGTACTTTCAATTTTTATCCGGCACCTTTGTTACATTAAGGAACTCATATAGCATGGATTGTGTAGGATTTTTCAAATCTTATCTTCACTAATATTCTACAGAGTTTGATGAAAAATGTCGAACAAAAGGAAGAAAATTTTCTAATTTTTATATGACCAAGCATCTTAGTGCAAGAAGGTATGACATGAAAATAATAAATATGTACTTATCTTATTTTTTTTCTCTCTATTCTTAAAGATCATCGATCGACAATTGGTTAGAATTTATATTCATCCTCATCTCCAAGTTTATACTATAGACATTTATTCATTCTATCAAGTTTTCAATATTTTTCTTCTTTTCTTTCTAATTTCGACGTTTTCCGTCCTTCTGGTTTGAAATCAGTCAAATATGACACATTAATATAAATCATTATTAAAGATAGGATAACAACTATGTAATATAAATTATTTTTTCTGGAAAAATTGACAGAATTGGAATAGGAATTACCCTATTCTATATTTTAAATGAAATTTTGACATTAGAGAAAAAAATGATAATGAAATCGAAATATAATTTGTAAGAACACTAGTCGATACAAATTTATTATTGAATTTATTTTTTGGAATATTATTTATCAAATATGAACTAAATTTTATCTCTAATTATTGATAATCCTAAAAAAACAATAATACTTTTAAAGTTTGCTCTTCATATATATCGACTAATAAATGACAAAAGAAATGTATACAAAGAAACGAATGCATCTTTCAATATGTCAAATTATTATCCAGGGTGTATATATACGAAATAATATGTTCGATTGAAAAGAAAAGATAAATAAACACGCATTCAGTACGTATATGATACGTGATAATGGCGGCCACCGGCTTTTTTACTTATCGTGATCTCTATGGTGGTAAACCTGAAACTTACCATCAACAACGTTCTTTCCAATTACCATCTTCCAGAACAGTACAATCTTTATCTACATCAACTACAACTAGTATTCCAGATTCAACTATAACAAATCCTATAATATTTATTTCATCAACAACAGTACAATCGAATAGTACTTTACATCAGTTAGCACAACTTGTTCCATTTGCTTATTTTCATTGGTTACTTATTGCATTTGCTATTTTATTAACAATATTATTATCGGTTATTTTTATATGTTATTGTCGAACTCATTGTAGAAAAAATAATAAAACTTATAAGTAAATTAATTATTTTATTAAATAATAATTATAATAATTAATTTTTATTAGAGAAAAACAACAATCATTCCCAAATTTTTATCGATATCGAGCCATGAATCCACATGTACGTCCATATGATATGTGTGAATCAACTGCAATACCACCACCTGCATTTCCTTCTCCTAAACGTCCATGTCCATCAAGATCAGTTGAACGTCGTAATAATCAACTTCTTCGACAAGGTCTTGATGCTGTTGGTTCACCACATATTCCACGCATTGATGTAAGTCGTACAGAACCATCGAGGTAAACATTAAGAAAATTTCTCTCAATATAAATTTCTATTTTAAATTAAAAGTACATTTACCAGTACCGCATCGGATTTATTAACCGAAATAAAAAGTCGAATGAGTACTCAATCGTCTGAATCATCATTAAAAATTGATCGACAATATGAAACACAAGTAAATTAAAAAACTTCGAAATTAGTTTTATTATTTTATATTAAAATAAAATATTTTTAGCGTGCAAATATGGCATTAAACGATTAATTCAAAATCGATTCGTTATCTAATTAATATGAACTTAAATGTTTCGTTTTATTCTACATTTGTTTTATTAACGTTGAATGTTAACTTGTTTTTTCGTGTATATCCGTTTTATTTTTAAAGAAAACAAAAAAGAAAAATTTAACTAAACAAAAAGAAATAAAAAAAAATAGAAATTAATTATAAAGATTTTTGTTCTATTCGCCATAATTTAATTGTACCATCATCAGAACATGATGCTAATAGACCAGCTTCTTTTGGATTAAATGATAATCGATTAACATCTTGTGTATGAGCATGAATATTTGAAGCAATTAATGAAAAACTTGGAAGATTATCTGTATCCTTAGATTCTTCTTCACGAAAAATACGTATACCATTATCACCAGATGCTGTAGCAATCAAACCAGTTAGTGGACACCTTAATTCAATATACTTATAATAATTTAAAAATATAAAATAAAAAGATTACCATTTAACATCATAAATAGCTTGTGTATGATAACCACTAATTGTACATACACATTTCCAAACAGGATATATTCCATTTGGTGAACGAATACCTAAATATTCATTTTCAATATAATATTTTATTAATGATCTTTATACCTTCACGATTATTTTTTTCATAAGCTTGCCAAATTTTTAGTGTTCTATCATCACTACATGAAACAAGTCGTTTTCCACTAACATCAAAATCAATTGCCCAAACTGTTGATGTATGGGATTCTTATTGTATAAAAAAAAAAAAGATTTATATTCGAAATATGATCATAATAAATAATTTCTATATGTATACCTAAACTTGATGCACAACACCAATCATCATGATCTTCAATAAACATTTTAATTGTATCGTCATAACTACATGAGGCTAAAACCTGACTAAATAATTATTTAATACATTTGATGAATAAAACTAAATAATTACATCTTTTTGTGGATGCCATTTTAAGTGTTTAACATCTTGTGTATGTGTTGTTAAAACAGCAGCACAAGCAAAATCATTTTCTTCTTCATTATCTATATGAAGAAAACAAAAAGACAACATCAATTTGATATTAATTAATATATATAAAAAGAAAGAAAAATTCTTACATTCCCATATCCAAACACTTTTATCTCGACCACAAGTTGCTAAATAAAGTCCACTACGTGAAAAAGCAATATCTTTAACTTCATTCTCATGACCTTCTAATGTTGTTTGTAAAATAAAATCTTGACCTTCTCTTTCCCATATAGATACTTTAGCATCGAAACCAGCTGATGCTAAACGACTACCACACAGTGACCAAGCTACTGAACGAATTGATCGTGTATGACCATCACTAATTGTACTTTTGCATATCCAATTTTGTTTTCCTAAAAACAAAATCTATCTATACTAAATTAATCATATTATAATTTTATTTCTTATCACCTTCATTTCCCCAAAGTTTAATTAATTTGTCCGAACCACATGAAGCAAGTCTAAAAACAATCAAAATTATTATTGATTGTATAACAAATTCAATTGAATCATACAATGTGCCTGTTGGATTCCAAGCTACACACCATATTCGATCGTCTGATGCTCCAAGTGTTTGTAGTTCAATCAATTCTGCAATCATTTATCTAAGATGTTTGGGAATTTTTCAGTTTTTTTTTTTTTAATTTTTAAAAAACATTTATACAACATATTTTTTTATTAAATATATCCAAACGACAAAAAAAAAGAACAAACATTACACACAAATATTAATATCTATTAAAAATGACTTAGCATTAAGGATATTATTATGAAATACTACCTGAGATTCATTAAAAATACAACAACAATAAAAAAAGAAATTACAAATATTTTTTTCGAGATTCATTTCTATCATTCACGACAATCAAATGCATGTTGACGACAATCAATTGCAGCAAAGACAAGACCATTCTCGCATATACACACAGAATAAGATTGTGAACTACGAGCAATAATTGGTGCTTTAGTACGATCAAAAAAACGTAATTTTTCAAAATAAATATGTTCATTTTGAAGACGAATCTAATTTAATTTAATTTAACAAAAAAAAATAATTATTTTTAGCAAAATTTTTATTCTTTACTGTATGTGATTTTATAATAATATCATTGGCAACAAAATCAAGTGTTTGTCGAGCAGATATATCAATATCACTATTAGATGATAATATTAATCGTCCATCATCTGCTGATAAGCTAAAACAAAAAAAATTTTTTTTTTGATTAATATATATTTAATTTACCTTAAATTTTTATTTGAACTAATTGAATTTGTTACTAAATGTGGAAGTTCTAATCGTTTTTGTTCTTTAAAAAAATAAAATAAAATAATATATAAAAATTTATTTATTTATATTTATTTCTACCTGAAATAATTGATACATCATCTGTATAAATTTGAATTTGTGATGAATCAATTGCAACAAGTTTTGAACCAGTTCGATCATTTATTTGAAATTGTTCACAATCAGCATGAATTCCATGTTTATCTAAAATTAATTTATAATTAAAAAAGAAACACAAAAAAAGATTCTCTTGTATTTACCAACAGTTAATGCTGAATGTTTATGATCTGATCCACTTTGTATATGAACACTCTTATCTGATTGAATACTTAATGACTATTAAAAATGAAAGAAAAAAAAAATAAAACAAATCAATCGAATTATTAATATCATTCTAACTTGATCACCACTAAAAATTTTATTAGCAATAAGTCCATCTTTAAGTACAATTGGTGATCGAAATATAACATGATTTTTAAATATTGATATAGGTCCAATACTTCCCTATAATATTTAATTTAAATTAAGAAATTAAATTAAATCAAACAAACCCAATGAAGACCTAAAGCAACTGATAACCAAAATGTTAAACATAAATTAATAAAAACAATTATAGTTAAAAGTATTAAAAGACAATATAAACAACGTTTTCTCCATCCATATATTCCAATGGATATATTTTTTGTTGTTTTAACATATTCTCTTTGTATATTATCCATATTCCATCTACAGAAGAAAAAAAAAAAGATAAATGTCGAATATATTAAAGTAGGTTTTTTTTTGTGTGTTGTTCAAAATCGTCAAGTAATAGAAAAGACCAAAAAAAAAAAGAAAGAAAGAAAGAAAGAACGAAGACAATTAGCTTAATAAAGACGAATACATATAACATTAATCGAATATAAAAAAAGAAAAAGGCATTACACCCATCACGGACATACATATGTATATAGAATAAATGTACAAGAAAAAAAAAAAAGAAAAAATGAAATCGACAAATCACAGTAAAGAACAGACAAGACTGAATAGAAATATATCGATAAATCTGAACGAGAGAAATATTGGAAAAGAATAGAAAATCAATAGCTCAATTCAGGGATAAGATATACAATAAGAATTTTATTTTAAATATACAAACATACATTCTCATTTTCCCTGAATCGGCTAAATTTACATTTATATATATATATATTATATACTTTATGTCTCTCTCTCTCTCTCCCTCAAAATGCTGTACTGTTTTTTTTTTAACAGATATGTTCTCGTTCATTATTGTTTGTTACTTTGGTTTTTTTTCCTTATTTTTCTAGTTAATATACAACAATAACAGATCTACATACACACAAATATACATATAAATGACTAGAGATATGCAAAGAACAAACAAACAAACAAACAAAAAACATTTATATAAAACATTAAGAAGTGCTCGATGGCTCATTGAGCACAACAAGTCCCTGATTTTGAAGACAATGTAAACGTCGTTCGACTGCTTCACGATATTGTCGCAATATTGATCGATCACAATCAGTTGTTGCTTGTTGACTTAAACTATGAAATAAAATTTGGGCTTGAGTATAGGGTCCAACACACTATTTAAAAAAAAAAAGATTTTTTCTTTTAATTATTAACAATAAATAAAATACGTTTTTTTTTGCTTACCTCTTGAGCTTTACCAAAAAATTCTAAACTTGCGGCATTTAAACAAAGATCAATTGCATGTAAATAAAGTAATTTATCAGCTGTTAATGTAACACCTTTCATTTCATCATGTGTTAATAATTCTTCTTGCGTACTTAATTGTTTACACATTATTAAACAATGTTTATATTTATTATTTAAATCACCAACAGCATTTCTATTTTTGAAAATTATAATTAAATATGTATAATGAATTCTTATTGGCTATTTTATTTATTAACTAATTAAACTACTATATATATAGAAATCATAAGTAATAGTAGTGCCAAGAGGGCACATTTTTTCGTTCTGTCCAGGTTGCCTGTACTAACCTACTCTGCACTTAATATTCATAGTATTTCAAAAATGTTTTCTTCTATTCTATCTTGCCCTTCATCACAAGGTTAGGCAGAGCATGGTAGAATGTTCTACAGAACAAAAAAAAAATATTTTAATATTTATATTTAAATCAGGATGTCAAGGTTTTTACTAATGCACTATTTCAAATACGCAATTATGTTATTCTCTAGGGTATCATTCATTGTAATTGATTAGATATATATATATGATAAAGTGGCGACAGCAGTAGAAATACTTAAGGAAAATAAAATAGAAGCGTCATTATCATCAACAGAAAAGAAAGAAAATATATTGTGATGTAAATCAGCAGATGGTGATAGTGATCGCCTAATTTTATGTTGATTTGGGATACTAGAATAACAAGAAGATGACTAACAAATACAAACATACGTTCATTGTTATGATTTCATTATACTACTCTCGTTTTTTTCTGCTATTTCAATTGAACTTTTACATGCATTATAACAGTATAATAGTTATATATATACCAGTCGATAACATCATCTGTGTTGTTTATTTCTTTCTTCACATTTTTGAGGCAAATCAAAATGCTCTTATTTTCAAACAAAAATTAATATCTGAAATTTTCAGAACATGTGGACACTTCCGGTAAGTGAGATTAAAATCTTTCGTTTGATAATTAGATATTTATTTCATTTTGTTCGATAATGAAAGATTTTTATTACATATCTCTTATCTATTGTAATAATATACATAGAGATAGAATAAATAATTTCTTACCGAACACTAACTGTTGAATGTAATTTTCCAGATTTAAGTGTATCACTATAATAATAAAAAAAAGTCTATTGAGGAAAATATATATATATATATATATAAATAATTTACCGAGCAAGACACATAGCTGAACTGAGAAAATGCATTGCTTTAACATAAAGTGTTAATTGTTCAGCACGTTTATATAAATCATCAACATGACTAAGACGATCCATTTTTGGTCGTGATAAATTATTACTGTTCTTGTTATTTAAACTTAATGATTCTGTTAATAAACTTGTACGTGAACTAGCTAAATTTAATATATAATCAACTAATTGAAGAATAAATTCAAGTTTGCTTAATGTATCATGATGTTCATTCTATAAGAATTAAGAAATAAAAAAAAAGATTTTTTTTTTTTTGAACAGTAAAAAAAGCATAAATTAAATATTTACATCCATTAATGTATCATCTGTAATTTGTTGTGGTTCATAATAACGACCATCAGGTTTCGTATCACCAAATATAGAGCTAACACGTCGACGAATTTGTCCTGCAGTTGTCTGTTGATCAATATTTGTTGTAAAAAAACCCATATTATTTTCTTGTTCAAAAAATCGATCATGTGGATCTACAAAAAATATAATCAATGAAAAAAATTAAAATAAAAAGAAAATATTTACTATCGATATCTGTTAATTTTTGTCGTGATTTAAGTGGAGATGTATCAATAATTAATTTTGAATTTTGTTGTTGAACAAGACTTGAATTTGATGCCGATTGTTGAATTGCTCGTGATGGTGGTGGTGTTGTAGCTAAAATTAAAAGATTTTATTTTATATAATTATATATATATATATTAAAATTACTTGTTCGACGTGCTGCTGGTATTAAACCAAATGGATTTGCTGATGCAACTGCAGTATCAATAGTAAATCGTACAGCAGGCGGACTTATCGAATTGGCCAGATCAGAATTGGACGAAGCGATACTTGCCTGACGAAGACGATCTAATGATACCCGACGGTCTATTTAGACAAAAATAAAATAATATATAATGAAAATTAATTTTCATATGATACCATCATATGGACTACCACTTGGACTACCAACTGATACACCACCAACACTTTTTGTGCGATCTCTTGATTCTTGCATTTTTTCATAATTATGAATTTGTGATGGAACTGGTATTGGTTGACTAATACTGGAAGCTCGTGTATCTTTGATTGTAGTAGTATTTTCAATAGCCATTAATGCAAGATTATCTGGTCGAGATGATGATTCTTTAGGACATCTATGATAAGGAAAGAAAAAATATTTTTCATGTATATATTTATTATAATAAATAAAATAACTTACAAAACTCCTTCAGATAATGTACGATGTTGTTCTTTAACAAGACGTTTTTCTCGTGAAAGTTGAGCAAATGATGTATGATTACCTTAAAGGAGAAGAGAATTTATATTTAAAAAGTTTTTTTACTTTTTATTAAAATATTTTGTTACCTGCTGGAAGACTTTTCTCATTAGTAGCTTGTTCAGGTATAAGTACAAAATCATCTGGCTTATTTGTTATTGGTGTTATTGGATTTGATAAACGTTTAACAACTGATTTATTTGTATTCATTATTTGAACTTGATTATTTACAGAATTTGGTGATGGAGAACGACGATTATTAATTGTTGATTGCGGTGAAGATGTTGGTATAGCATCTGGTTCATATTCAGGTATTGGATCAATCTGACGGCTAAATTGCCGAGGAATTGCAGAATCCTAATAAGAGATATACATATGATTGTATTTGTTTTTTTTTAAACATATTATTAAACTTACTAAATCTTGTACTTGAGATAAAATTCCTTCACGTAATGGAGATGAACTAATAATACTCATACTCGATGTTTGTGTTCGACCTGATGAGATTGGTATAGGTTGATCTTAAATAAAAATATTTAAAATAATTAAAAAAAATTTAAATTTAAATTTTTGTTTTAAATACTTTTTAATAAAAATGGATGAGTAAAAAAATCTTCATAATCAATACGTTCTTTTGGATTTCTTTTTAATATTCGTACAATTAAATCTGTTAATTCTCTTGAAGTTGATGATGGAATTCTAAAAAAATAATATTTAATTATTTTCTAAAAATATTTTAATTAAATTAATCTTACGATGGTGCTAAATTAACATTTCTTTCATAAAATTGTTTAAGTGCTTGTGGTGTTTGAGCT
The DNA here is from genome assembly GCA_022393335.1 of Macrotrachela quadricornifera. Lineage (NCBI taxonomy): Eukaryota > Metazoa > Rotifera > Eurotatoria > Philodinida > Philodinidae > Macrotrachela > Macrotrachela quadricornifera. The sequence goes on from JAJEKB010020320.1 coordinate 40,422, forward strand.
TGAAATGGTGCTTTGCCTGTTAAACATTGATACATTATTGTACCAATAGACCATAAATCAGCTTTTCCATCATATTGTAATGATCGAATAACTTCGGGTGCCATATACATTGGTGAACCACATAATGTTCCAGCCATAACACCATCCGATAAAAATCTTGCAAAACCAAAATCAGCTATTTTTAATATAACATCTTGTACACGTGGATTATTTTTATCTGGATGTGATAAAAGAATATTTTGTGGTTTTAAATCTCGATGAACCTTAAAATAAATATATATTGAATTTTTTTTTTTTATTAAGAATTATAATTGAATACTTACAACATTATGTTCATGACAAGCACGAATTGCAGCAGCTTTAGAAAAAAAAAACATCAAATTTTTTGTTAATAATAATTTAAAAAATAATAATGTATTACCTATTTGTCGAAAGAAAATAGCAATTGTATCTTCACTAAGTGTTTGTCTTGCCTGAAGATAATCAGCTAAATCACCACCATTACAATACTAAATAAAAGACAATCGAAAAATAAATTATTAATAATATAAAAAAATTTTTATCAACAAACCTCCATTACGAGATAAACATTATTTTGAGATTCCTATTTATAGAAAAAAATAAGTGAAGATTGTATTAAGAACAATAGAAAATTAATTTTACTTTGCAATCAAGTAATGCAACTAAATTTTCATGTTTAAGTTTAGTTAATTCCTTAAAAATAAAAATTAATTTAATTAAAAAAATACAATTCTTTTTTTTAATACTTTAAGAATTTTTATTTCTTTTTCTAATAAACTTTGTGATTTTGCTAATTGTTTTTTTGTTATCTGTTTAATAGCTACTTGTTGTTCAGAATTCTTTAAATAAAGATAAAAAATATTACATATATAAAACAAAACAAAAAAAAATAATGTTTATTTTACAATTTTTGAATGACCAAGAAATACAATAGCAAAAGCACCATGTCCAATTAAATCTCTTTTGCTATATTGATAATCACCAATTGTTTCAGGCATCTTTATTTTATTGTATTAGTAATATATTTAAATCATCAATAATGGTTAAAAAATAATTTATCGTCTAAAAATAAATAATTATAGTGAAATTTATAAATGATGAAATGTATTGAAGAAGAAAGAAAAAGAAAATATTTTATGATCAATATTTCAATAGAGAATGATGCAATACCGGGTTTAGACGTATATACGTTCATCATTATAATATTCACATTTATATGAGACATATTCAAATTGTCTTTTCCTCTATAAAGACAGGCGCGCAATTATCAACGACCCCAATGATGTTGCTTATACGTCGTCTCATGCATCTGTATATATGCGTAGGATATCGATAACACGACACAATCAGCCAGCAGCTGAGCGCATACTATATATAGAGAATGAGAAGAACGAACAAAAAAAGAAAAAAAAAAAAGCCATCATGTGACGATAATTTAT
>JAJEKB010020322.1:0-45581 GCA_022393335.1 Macrotrachela quadricornifera
GTTTACTAGTGCAATTTCCAGTTGATATGAAAAATACCACAGAGTCTAGTCGAGAACATTTTTTGAATATTAAATATCTGATTAAATACATTTTCAGTGTAAAAGTATTAATAAGAATAGATAGGTAAGAAACTAAAAATTGTGTCAAGTAAAAAGACATTTGTTTTAGTCTACATTTTTCACAATCAAATTCAAGCTGATCATTCCTTGTACTTGCCCTACGTCGATCTGAAGCACTTTGTTGTCATGTCCATAGCCAATAACGTTCACTCCGAGTATGTGAGCATAGATCTGCAGACGGTCTGAATTATCATCCGGTTTAAATGTAATCCACGAGTCCCCACTTAATGAACAAATTTTCGATGCCTTAATGAAAAAGTCCAACCCTCTGGCATTGAATCAAATTCGGTTGTGGTCCATGGAAGACAGACGCTATCAATAGTACTGACTTTATTTTTGATACTTTCAGCAGTATCAACTAGTAGATCATTTTTTTCTTTGAAAATACGACGAAATGTTTCGCTATAGTTTGTTTTCTCTTTTGGAATAAAATTGTATACGAATTTATCGTTCTCGCGTGTGCCTTGAAGTTCTCCATCGTGTATTTCCAAATTGACACAACAATACTGATTTATCACAATATTTTCAACTTCGCACTTGATGTTGTTTACATCTTCTGCTGACATAACTGCGTGGATAAAAGCTGTAATAAAGCGAAAACTTCAAATGCCGAGAGAATCAATACAGCGAACGTCGAAAATATTCACTCTTTTCAATTGAAAATATAATCAAGGCGAAAGACGCAAACAAACGAAAAGAAATAATCTTATATAGGTGCTACTATTAATGTATATTTAAAGAGTATTTAATAGAATTCACAGGATGTTTTCTTTTAATAACGATAAAACAGCAAAAGGCCAGAGTCATGATGGATGAATAATTTCGACACCCATCGTATTGTATGTGCGTAGCATGAAGAAAAAGCACTAAGGTGAATAATGTTTAGATCATTATTGTTAGCGCCGATGAAACATTTTTCCTTTTTCTATTCACTTAGTAACACTTGTTTTGATCAGTCTTTTTTGAAGAGAAAAAAAATGATTCAGTACTCTCCAACCAAAATAATATAAATCATTTTAGAAGAAAAGCAGCACACAGTAAGCGTCGAAATTATTTAGCCACTCTATCTGAAATCGTGGTCAAAGCGAAAGGCATAAGTAAACTGAAGAGAAAAAAGTTTTATGTACATGCCATCGATAGAATACGTCCGAAAAGTATTTGATGAAATTTACAAGTTATTTTCTTCTAACAGAGGAAAACAACAAGACTACAATGGATGAACAATTTTGCCGCTTACTGCACATGCTATGGAATCACTAGCACAAGTTAAATGTTATCAATAAAGTGAGCTCTGTAGTAAAGAGAAATGCTGAGTATCATATCTGTATGTAAATGCTCACTAACGGTATAAAGTTTCTCTACAATAACAATGGTAGTTTTTGTTACAAAGTTATATATTTTCAATCAATCGACTTTTCCGCGTTCGACTATCATCTTTGTTCTGACCCAAAATTCCAGACTTATTAAATGGTTTGAAACTGATACGTTTGTTAACAGAAATTCAAATGGTACTAAACTTTTGTGCTCATTACCAGAAAATTTTCTAATGATAATAAAGAATTCCCTTAGTTACGACAGCGTGTAAAAGGATGACCTAGTGATAATATGTCTGAATCGTTGTTTTCTACATTTTAGTATCAAGCTAGTTTTAAAATGCAAATACATAGAGTCAGACAAAAACTCTCCTATCGTCTCATACTCAGATGGAAGAAAATAATATCTATACAATCTTAATATATCAAATACAGCTCGAAACTGGGTCGATGATTTATGACTGTATACAGTCAATATATGTTACGTACACGATAATAAAACACTCGTAAATCATTGTCTTTGCTTACCGTTCAATATGAGAAAAGTACGGCCGTTACATTAAAATTAAAGAGATATACAATGATCCGTAATCTTCTATTTAAATACTGAGATCTTAACAAAATTTCTCGTTGTTCGACATCTAATTATCGGGTAAGTCAAAATGAATGGATCTCTCAGTATTTTTCATGTGATTCATTCATATTTCAGTGTTTAAGAAAAAAACTTTTTACCAATAGATTTCTCGTTAAATTGTCATCAAAGTGTAGATATTTTTATTATTTTAAACAATCTTCGTTATTTTGTGACATACGAAACAATCGATTCGCCTAAGAATTACAATTCTCAAACACAACATCTTTTTGAATTTTTTTCACAGCTTTTTTTAAACTCTTGGATCAATGTTGTTTTAGATATCACTTTATTCCATTGGATGACTTTCACAAATTCATTCCAAACACAGTAATCCAATGGATTAAAATCAGGACTATTTGGGAGCCAACGATCTTTATCGATAAACGCTGGAAAATTGTCACAATTATTTTTTCTCATTTCTCAACGCTGTTTGCAAGAGATTCAGTTTTCCAATACTGAAAAGCGAAGATTTACAGAAAGTGGTAACCTTGGAACATCAAAATGGTGATTATCCAACGAAGGTTTTTCGTGATTTGAATGGGGTACTCGGTTTAACAACTATCAAAAGATGGTAGAAAATGAACGATGAAACTGGTTCTATCAATGTGTCAGGCCGTCCATGTACAGCTTAAACTAATGCCAACATTAAGAAAGTCAAGCAAAAGCTACAACGAAAGAAGGTATCGACTAGAAAAGTTGCACTTGAACTGGATATGTCTCAAAAAATTTCTCATAGAATTGTTCGGAATGGTTTTGGCTGTCGACCTTATAAACATGTGATCGAACCAGCACTTACTGAGGAACATAAAGAAAAAAGTTTGCTAACTGGATACGATCGAACTTTCGAAAGCAGGAAATATTGAAAGTTCTGTTTTCTAACGAAAATTTTTTCGACATTAATGGCGTTTTCAATACTTAAAATGATCGTATTTGGGCTGTAAATCGTAATGAAACTAATCAGAAAGGTGGTATTCATCAAAGAAAATCATTTCCGCAGTAGTTCATGGTTTGGCTTGGAGTTTGTTCAAAAGGTGTATCACTATTAGTAATATTTGATCAAGGTACAGTCGATCATGACCGATACATCAAAGAGGTGCTTCCTGTGACACTTAAATATGAAAATCATGTCTTCGGATAAGAGTGGACATTCTAACAAGATGTAGCTAAACCATATGCTCCTCAATTAGCTCAACAAGTGTCATGATAATTTTCCAGCGTTTATCGATAAAGATCGTTGGCTCCCAAATAGTCCTGATTTTAATCCATTGGATTACTGTGTTTGGGATGATTTTGTGAAAGTCATCAAATGGAATAAAGTGATATCTAAAACAACATTGATCCAAGAGTTTAAAAAAAGCTGTGAAAAACATTCAAAAAGATGTTGTGTTTGAGAATTGTAATTCTTAGACGAATCGATTGTGTCGTATGTCATAAAATAATGAAGATTGTTTAAAGTAATAAAAATATCTACACTTTGATGAGAATTTAACGAGAAATCTATTGGTAAAAACTTCTTTTCTTAAACACTGAAATACGAATGAATTACATGAAAAATACTGAGAGATCCATTCATTTTGACTCATCCTGTAGAATAGAGGTTTTTCATACATTGAGTTTAATTGATATGAGAAAAGGAAAATACAAAGAATATTCAGTGAATATGATCGTCGAACAAATGTTGAATTATATTGTGTCCACATATATACGTTGAAGTTAGAAATTTAATAAAAATTAAAATGAAATAAACATTAGATAAATTATCATTGTCAGAAATGCATTCAGCATTAGAAAAAAATCTGTGTTGACAATTATTAACAAGGCATATTATTGATGATAAGTAATGGTACATGATATTTGACAGATTTTATGATTTCAATTGAAATATTAACATCAGACAAACAGTAGGTAAAAGATGCTCGTAAAGATTAAAAATTGTCAAAAAAAAATTTACAAATAAAGATTGATTTATTTTCTCATATCATATTAATAACCTTAATAAAAATTTTGTTTATGAAGCAAATCTGGAAAAAATAGACATATACTCTTTCCTGTTTTTCAAAAAAATCACAATCTAATTTGTTTTATTGCATTTATAGATATATGTAACGAAACGTTACCTACAACATTTAATTGTATATGTAATGATGCTTGGCGAGATATTCACTGCGAATTCATGATTAATTATTGTAGTTTTAAAAATATTACATGTTACTTAGGGCAGTCTAAAAGTAGTGAGAGTTACACTTTAGTATCACAAAGTACTTTGCGGAAACCTTTTCTTCTATATTAACTGATAGAAAAAAGAATATGATAATGAAACATGGGATTTTTTTTCACCTTGAACATCATGTCTTAATGGAAATTTTTTCTTCATGTTTTTATTCCCTGGATATGATACATACAAATTCGAAATATAGTAGGCGAGTCAATTTCAATCAAATAATATCAGTGGATATCATTAGAAGAAATGATTTGTCATTTAGTCCGGATTTTCCTCAGTTGTATTAGTATTTCACAGAAAATTACCCATATAATGCTATTATCAAAAGACTATATAAATAGATCAGTATTTCACCAATTATGTGTTGGTCTAGTTGAAAAATCGAATTCTATCTATATTAATCATATATTATCTAAATAGATTTTAATAAATAGAGAAAATAACAATAATGAAATTTAATATTTATTCAAATATTGAAAATATAGCGAATAAATGAAATATAAGCTGAAGAATAAGTATAATAATCGAAATAGATATTAATCTAGATTTATTTGAAAGAATATTATTATCAAATGATGCTGTCAAATTAGAAGGTATATGACTGTTGTTTTTATCTATCATAACTCCACAAAACATTGTTGAATCAGTAGTTGAAAAAGCATCATCCATATAAATAATACCTTCTTTCATCCAACAAGTTCCACCATTCCATGTTGTCCATGTATAATGTGTACATCCTAATGTATTATTACATGTTATTTCACAATTTTCTGATGATGTTCGAACATTTGATAAATCATTATTAACAAAATCACAAGACATGCGCTGGTTTCCTTTCGAAATAACATCACTTTTTGACAAATTATTCAATAATAATAAGTTAATTAATATAGAAAATAATTTTATATTTACCATTTTTATTTTTTATTTACAATTTTAATAATATTTCTAAAAGTAAAAAAATAGTTTTTATTCTTACATATATGAATGTGCTCAACCGTATGGTACCCCATTGTTATTTTTTTTTTCTATTGTAAGGATAAAACATGGTATGATTTGGGCCGATCTAGAGGTTATCTGTGATCCGGACAATAGTATATTTTATTTTGAAGAAATAATAGATTTTGTGTAGTTTTTTAACGAATAATTTTAATTTTGTATTCTTTTTTTATTACAATTGGAATTTTCGATCTTATACAATCATCTGGCCTGCGATTACGAACTCTTCAAAAAATAAGAATTTTTATAGGATTGTGTTTCTTTAAAAAGAAAAGATCCTTTACAGAAAATAGGAAAAATACACGTATGTAGATTTTCTTTTCAAAAGTCTAGCTATGTAAACTTGCAACTGGAAATGTTTGTTTGATAGAGTTAACTTCAACGACTAGACTTTGCTTCGACATACATCGATGGCCAAAAGTTCCTTACTATCCTATGGTTTATCGATATTTCACGTAGATATTGTTCCTAGGAAAGGGTGATTTCTATCTCAACTCGGAGCTACACTCTGAACAAAAAAGATATTTTACCGAATTTCAAAAAATTGTCAGTTTTACCCAAGTCTAGCTTTTCCATCAGCAATATACCAGTTACTTAACTATTGCTCTACTATATAAACAAAAATTATGCTAAAAACAAAATTTTTACGATGACGTCACATTTATCCTGCTCAACATGCAATATTTTTGAGAAAATGGTACCGCATTCGAACCATTATTACAAGTCAATTATTGTTTACTAGTTTTTACTGGTATTTCATAAATGGATTATTGAAATTTAAAATATGATCTTTTCATAACGCTATTATAGCGATCCTATTGAACTACTATTTTGCGAATAACTTCATATAAATCAAAGGAAAAAAATTTCTTCTATTTCTCACAGAAAGATTAAACGGATGTTGGAGCTCCATAATAAGATACATAAATAGTTTCAAAGTACGATGAAACATATTGTAATGAAGAAAACTGTGACTAATGCTTAGTGTATAGATTTTAAAGATATTTATATTCAATGAAATTAATTAGTTTTTTCTAAGTAATGTTTATTTACATGAATCAATCAATCGTGCTATTTCATACACGTCATGATGAGTAAGACAGATGAATATTTTTAGTACACGTTGTTTTCATCATGCTACGCTATACAAGTTTATCTTTTTCGATTCTTTCCTCGATGTAAGATAAAAACAAACGCCTATATATCTATACGATATAGTCTTTTTACCAGATTTTTTTCTCTTTATGTTGTTTTTTTTCCTGAATATAAGCCGGAAAAGTAGTCGAAATATAGGTCGAATCGAAGCTCAGACGATCATTTTCAACATATCACGACTTTTTATGCTAAATGTTCCAAGACACAAATGAAACAACATTAACATTTAACATCATGATCTGGTGTTTTCCAATATTTGAGTGATGTTGATCAAATCTAATACCAATATATCTGTAATTAATTACTCAAGACAAATAAGTACTACTTTTGTATAATAATATAGGAAAAATTAGAGATTCTAGAATAAATTTTAAAGAAATAGTAGAAGCTTATAGTTTTGATATATAATTTAAAAAACACCAGATAATGATGTATATGATCATGATGGTAAATGTTAATGTTGTTTCATTTGTGTCTTGGAACATCTAACATAAAAGGTCGTGGTATGTTGAAAATGATCGTATAAAATCGAAAATTCCAATTATAATAAAAAAAGAATACAAAAATAAAATTATTCGTTAAAAAACTACACAAAATTTATTACAAAATCTTAAGAATCTCTATTTTCATATAGTATGTTTTATTCTTACAATAGAAAAAAAAATATCAATGAGGTACCATACCGTGGAGTACGCCCATATATCTAATCTATATCATTTTAATCTAATATCAATAATCCGCCCAATAATTTAAATAAGCATATGTAATAAAATAATCAACTAATTAAATCATATTTATTCAATAATGTTTTAAATAAATATTAATTTATATAAAATGATTAAATAAAATTTCTCTTACCTCATTTAATTAAATAAAAACTCAATTAAAATATGTTAACTGTCATTTAAGAATAAGATTCTCTATAAAAATAAATAAATTTGATATATATCAGTAGAATATGATATATGAAATAATAAATAACATCAATAATTGTATATTCCTATCATTATCATTGACTTGAGTAATCAACCATGCAGAACATTTTTTTTTCGTTAGAATATATAAATACGTATTGATTTGTATAAAAGGGAATGTAAGTGAATCATTCTGTCTTCGTCATATATACGACGAGTATATCTCTTTAATTAACATTTAAAGAAAAAAAAGAAATATATATTTATATACAGGGTGTAACATTACCTTTACGCCCTCCTCTACAATTTAAATTCTCAATGATAACACAAAAGTATCTTATACCAAATTAAACCGCGTCAAAAACCGGATTTATTCATACTAAATACTAAAACTTATGTAGATCTTTTAATGTCATACTTAAAGCATTTTTTGGCGTAGAAAATTAAAGTACCACTAATTCAAAAATTGAGTAAAATGTTTTTGTATAGTTCGATCGAACTCTACAAAAGTGCATATTTCAAAAAAATTTTAGCCATCTTTTTAAAGATTATGTTACATCCTGCATATATACACAATACTAACATTAGTCAGTCTTATCAATCAAATAGAAGAATTTAAATTTATTTTATTTACATTTAAAAACAAAAATTCTTAAATACAATCTATAAAAAAAAAAAAGTCAATTTATAATATAATATTCTCTGTGATTATTATCTAAATGAGTTATGGTGTAGTGGGAAATAATGACGAATATTATTTTTATATTTATTTATTAATAATACATCACCTGGAGAAATACTCGACATATTAATGATAAAAAGAAAAAAAGGTAATCGCCTACAAGCTATTCTATACAACTGATTGATCATCACTTTTTTTTTCATTTATATTTAGATAAAACAATATACATGCACCAATCATTTTTGTAACTAACAACAGATAAGTAAATATTTTTATTTAATCATTGATAGATATCAAACAACATATTCATTTATTCTATTAACATACAATATTTTTTTAATTAATCAGAGTTTTAAATCTAAATAAAAAACAAACAATTCTAAACATTGAAATACTTTATAGTAAATGATTTTTTTCAGTCTTGACAGTGTTCATAATAGAGAGATTTTGCCTGTTATAGTTAGCAAAAATCGATTAAATTATATTTAATATAAAAGCATCTATTTATTTTTTTCCATGATTGATTTATGTTACTATATTTTCAGATAATAAAATGAGTGAGATAAATGGTTCACGTATGGATCGTTATCGTCCAGTGATTGAAAATATCGAAGAATCAAAAAACCTTCCTCCTATTATTGGATATGGTCGAGAATTAGTTGTTTCACTTAATGATGCATGTCTACCATTAATCAATATTGTTGATAATATAATGCAATATTCTATAATTGCTTTAAAAGATACTCCATATAATCCATCTGATAATTTAACTCGTGATGAATCAGCTTCAATTCGTTTATATACAATGGAATGGAATGATGGACAAAGAAGTCTATATTGCATACTAAACGAAACGCTTAAAAAAGATGATCGAAATAATTTACGACCTTGGTTTAAATATTTAAAACTTTTTCTTAGTGCATTAGTTAAAATTCCATGTTCATCTTCTCAAACAATTTGGCGTGGAATACGAAAAATTGTTAATGAAGAATTTTCTTGTGGAACACAAATAACATGGTGGGCATTTTCATCATGTACAACAAGATTAACTGTATTAGAGAATGATCTTTATTTGGGAAATTTTGGAGAAAGAACACTTTTTTCAGTTGAAGCTTTTAATGGAAGAAATATACGAAATCATTCACATTTTGGTGGTGAAGATGAAGTCATTTTATTACCTGGAACACATATGGAAGTATTATCAAAAATGAAATCTGGACCTGATCTATGTATTATCCATTTAAAACAGAAAATACCTCAACAAATATTACTTGAACCTCCATTCGAAGGTATTACAAATATTTTTTATTTTTATTTTAATTAAAAATTCTTTTTTTTTTATATTCTAATTAGGTGCACTTATTTATCCAATTATTCCGTAAGTCTTTTTTTCTTTTCATATAAATCAAGTTTGTTTTTTTTATGAAATTTTTCAGTACATTATCAAGACTTTGGCTTCAGAAAAAGAGATTTTTCATTACAATCCCTATATTAACAGTTTTATTAATCACGGCGGTTATTCTTGCTTCGGTTCTTGGATCAAAAGCTAACAAAAACAATGGCATATCAGGTAAAAGATTTTATTCTATTTTAACATTTTATAGTCAAAACATAGTTCAACAATAATCTATCATTAATATTCTATACATTTTTATAACATAAATCAACTTTTATCACCAAAAATAAAAATTATTTTCTTCGCATAGTTGTTCGAATAATATATTTGTCCATCTATTTCTATTATCTCATAGATAATTTGTCCTCAATTTATTTTTATGTTAGATTATTTTGTAATCGTTCATTTTCTTTTAAGAAAAATATTCTTCTACAATATAGAAAATAAGTAGAGATCTATTCAGATTTCTCCTTTCATACAGTTAGAAAGAAATTTTTTTTTTGTTTTCAAATAGATTATTGTAATGTTACATTAACTGATCAAAAGACATATTCAACTGGATCTCATCCAATGTTTGTAACAGTTGTTGACCTCGATGGCGATAATAAACCCGATATGATAGTAGCAAACTTTGATGCGAACAGCGTCCAAGTTCTGTTCAATACAGGTATTGGAACATTTATTGGTCAAAAGACCTATTCAACTGACTCTAATCCAATATTTGTGGCAGCATCGGATATTAATGGTGACAAAAGACCTGACATTATTGTTGCTAATTCTGGTGCCAACACAATTGGTATTCTTATCAATATTGGTGATGGGACGTTTGGTGAACAAGAGATCTATTCATCTATGTCTAATCCGAAATCTTTGGCAATAGGTGACATCAATAATGATAATAATGCTGACATCATTGTTGCAAACTTTGGTACGAACAATGTTCAAGTGTTATTCAACACAGGCACTGGCAAATTTCATGATGCAGCATCCTATACAACTGGCTCGAAGCCAAACTCAGTAGCAGTAGTTGATATCAATGGAGATAATAAACTTGACATTATTGTGGCAAACATGGGTTCAAATAACGTTGGTGTTTTTTTAAATATCGCCAACGGTACATTTAATGTTCAAAGAACCTATTCAACAAGCACTAATCCATATTCTTTGTCAGTAGTTGATGTAAATGGTGATAACAAGCCTGATATTATTGTAGTAAATTATGGTGCAAACAACGTTGGTGTTCTCTTCAACGCAGGCAATGGCACATTTTCTATTCAAAAGACCTATCCAACTAATGATTTACCGTATTCAGTGGCAACAGCCGATGTTAATGGTGACAATCGAACCGATATCATTGTAGCAACTAACAGTGCGAACAACATCGATGTTTTAATCAATATTGGTAACGGGAGTTTTGTTACTCAAAGAAGTTATCCAACTGGCTCGAACTCTAATCCAACCTGTGTAACAGCAGTTGATGTTAATAGTGATAATAGACCCGATATTATTGTGGCAAACCCGAATTCAAACAATATTGGAGTTTTTCTCAACAGCGGCACTGGCATATTTGGAGGTGCAACGACCTATACATCTGGTTCTAGTCCGATCTCAGTAGGAGCAGTCGATGTCAATGGTGACAAACAAATTGATATAATTGTCGCAAATTCTGATGCAAGCAATGTTGGTGTTCTACTCAACATTGGTAATGGCAAATTTGATGCTCAAATAACTTATTCAACAAGCTCTAATGCGTACTCTGTGACAGTTATCGATGTCAATAGTGACAATAAACCTGATATTGTTGTTGCAAACTATGATGCCAACAACGTTGGTGTTTTATTCAATATAGGTAATGGTACATTTTCTGCTGAAATGACTTATGAAACTGGTTTCAACTCTGGACCAATATTTGTAACATCGGGCGATGTCAATGATGATAATAGACCTGACATTATTGTCGCAAACTACATGGCGAATAATATTGGTATTCTCCTCAACATAGGCAATGGTTCATTTAATAATCCAATGATCTATCAAACTGGCTATTTGCCAAGGTCTCTAGTAGTAATTGATGTCAATGGAAACAATAAACTTGATATTATCGTTGCAAATTATGGTGAAAACACTCTCAGTATTCTCCTTAATACAGGGAATGGGACATTTAATGATCAAACTAGATATTCAACTGATCATCAAGTGTATTCAATGACAGCAGCCGATGTCAATGGTGACAGTAAACCCGATATTATTGTTGCTAATTTCAATGGAAATAGTATCGGTGTGTTTCTTAACACAGGTAGGGGTACATTTATTGCTCCAAGAACTTATTCAGTTGGCTCTTATCCAATCTATGTGGCAACAGCCGATGTCAATGGCGATAACAAACCTGATATTGTTGTTGCAAACTACGCTGATGACAACGTCAGTCTTCTAATCAACATTGGCAATGGTTCATTTACTAATCAAACAATCTATTCAACTGGCCATTTACCAAGATCTATAGCATTAGCCGATGTAGATGGTGATAAGAAACCTGATATTATTGTCACAAACTACGGTGCACACAACGTCAGTGTTCTTTTAGCTCGTTGCTCATAGACAAACTAAATCCTGTTATTCCATAAAATTTTAGGAATAGGTCAAGAATTTTACAAAAAGTCTCGTTGTTGCACTTCGGATGATATAACTTACTTATTAACTGTAAATAATTGTACTGTTCGCATAATATTTTAAAAAGTTCTTCGTTCTACATTTGTTAAATATCTTTTCCTCATAATTCTATTATATTCTCTGCAAAAACAATAATTTGTTACAAGCTTCATAAAGAATTTCACGCGCTTATTTTAAGTTTGAACTCAAATCTTCATCAATAATATTGACTGTTGTAGTAGTAGTGATATCAATTATCTTTCGGTGTAGAGTAAAATAGACAAAAACAAGAATATTTCTTTAGTGTTAGTTTAGATCGTTGCCAATGATTTTAGTTTCGGATTTCTATTAGAATATCAACCTCCGATATGTCTTACGAGGGAACCTATCCAACTGCCGGAACGCTTTTGAGTCGGGACTTAGTGCATCTTATACACCTTAGCTAGACTAGCTTCCAAAAAAATTTGAGAAGTTTTCCACGAAGCCTCTTCGAAATATGGAGATGGCAAGACATAGGCTTTTTTCTATAGATAGTATATACACCATGCATTTTTTGAAGTCTTCATATTTCGAAGAGGCTTCGTCGAAAACTTCTCAAACTTTTTTTGCAAGCTAGTCTAGCTAAAGTCTATATGTGGGCAAAGTTTCAAGTCAAAACTCCGAGAATAAGGTTGTGCTGGAAAAGTAGGGCCCTACATAGGAAATTCAGTAAAGTCTCGATATCTTGCCAGAAACAAGCCGTGGACACGAACCCTTCGTACTATAAACATAACTCACTAAGGTCTATAAGATGTACTAAGTCCCGACTCAAAAGCGTTCCGGCAGTTGGATAGGTTCCCTCGTAAGACTTTTGTTTTTCATCAAAAGAAATATTTACAATCATTTTTTTAATAAATGCTGTCTAGTTGGTTAACATTGTGAGCCATTTTTCCGATCAATGGAGAATCTTTTTTTAACCATTTTGTAGAGGAGAGAAAGTTATACAACATATGTGAAATTCATTATGGAACTCCTAAAAACGACTGAATGGCAGTCGATATACTGAAAATATCCACTCACTTTTCACTCAAAAAAAATGACTAATCATGAACAGTATTTCATAAATAACTATTGATTAGTCTATATAAATATAATATATAAATAGGTAATTTTGCTCAACTTTTAATATTCTATCTTTTGGTATATTACACGAAAAATTTCATTAATTTAATATCATCGTGAACGTTCGACAGTAAAATTGAGCTAACATTTCACCAGCTCAAACAAATGCGTTAAAAATTTGAATTTAAAGGTTTATGATGATACTGAAAAACATGAGAATATTAAATCAAAAATCTAAATTTTGTCGTGTGCTTCAATTTCCCGATGACCTCGTGGGTGCTCTCTTAAATGATTGTACATTCGGTGTAGTGATAAGCAAGTTTCTTTTCTTGATATCGTTCGTAATACCTTCAATTGCCAAATATGTATCAAAAAGTAATTTCCATTCCTCCCAATCGAATAGATCTGGATCAAACTTATGCAGATGATCACCAGCTGCATATAATTTACGTCCAATGATAACTGGTTTATCTGGCATTGATGATATTTTTTTAAATATAGTAATTAAAAAAACATCTTGCTCTCGTCGCCAATTGTCACATCGTGAGGTTCAAATAAAGAAACAAGAGAAAATATGGAATATATTGAGCTTTTTGTATTTGAAAAATCGGAAAAAAGAAATGACAAAAATAAGATGATTAATAGAGAAAGAGAGAAGAAGAATAAGGATGAACGAATATACACAAACATATATATGTGAAGTCTTGGAATATAACCAGAAAGAGAAGGGAAAACAATAAGTGAATACATGGCCAAGAAACCACTGATCACTCTATATTTCAACACATACTAGGAAAAGTCCTGATGACACTACTACATCACAGATTTCCACGCATATCTTCACTCTGACTTTCATCAATGATCATATGATCGTTTTGAAAATGTTTTCATTTCTCTCTCTCTCTCTTTCTTTTACATTTATAATTCGAATAGGTGTTATTTGTGTTGTTTGACGTTGAAAATAAGTTCCGATAGTTTCTCGAATTTCTCGATCTAATAATATATTACATGACACTGCAAGTGTAACAGTAAATGTTAAAGAAATGAGATGTATATAATACAATATAGTATATGAATAAATTGATAATATTATATTTGGTATTGCACCAAGAAAACCAATACTAATTATAATCATTGTATTTCGACTTATTTTGCGAACTCGATGGAGAATATAAATATAAATGAAAATGACCATGACAAATGGTCCAATAAAATTAATAATTAAAAGATAAAGACCAATATTAGCATATTCTGGTATTAATCAACAAAGAGTTCGTGGATAAAAACGAGCTGTATCAAATATTAGAATAGGTAATGTTAGAATTAAGACAATTAACCATTGAATTAATATTAAAATATAATGTGATTTAAATGTTGTTAAACATCGATATTTTGTTGATAAAATTGAAAAAAAGAATCGAGATATAGCTTGAATCATAAATGAATGCATTATTTCTCCAATTGAAACATAAGTTAAATAAGAACGAAATCGACAAGTAAGATTACTTCTATCCCAATTAATAAACATTGCATAAATATAATTAATTATAAAAATAATTGAATATAACATTGATATAAATGATGTATTACAAATAAGTAAATGATTAACTGTATGTAAACGGGGTTTTGTTCGATAAATTATTATTAAAATAAATAAAACAATTATTATACAAAGAATTGCAAATATTGATGAGATTAAAACTGTAGTTTCAAAAGTATCCATGATAAAAATGAAATGAAAATAAAAAAAAATGACAGGTTTATTAGAGAAAAATTAACTCTTTTTAGATTAATTCAAGCATGATTTATTATCTGTTTTTATTTTGAGAAGCATCATTTATATATGAGAAGAAATCTTTTTTATTTTTATTCTAAAAATAAAATTTTTAACAATACAGAAAACAAATATGATGTATTCCACTGAACTATGGGATCAATTTTGAAATTATATACTTCTTAAGAAAACGGATGTGGGTGACGAGAAAGAAGTTTATTTCTTTAATTTATTATTCGTTTGATGAATTCAGTATTGAAAGAAAATTTGTTCGATTTTTTTCTCTATGTATGATGATATCAATACTTCTGAGTAATCTTCATTGAGCGCAAAGAAGAAGCATGTTCAAAGAAACGTCTTTTACTATTGCACAACATATATTCATCGTTAAATCACTGAATATTTCTTCTTATATTTGCGTTTCTACTTCATTCAAAAGAATCTGAGTTTTTGCTTCAATCTTTTTCAAAAATAAGCCAACTTTCTTCTTTCTTTTACAGCCTTTGTGAAGTTAAACACGTGAAAAGCTATTGAAGTTTGGATGGATTACGCTTCCACATCCACTGTACTCTTCTAACTTGACCTCAACAGATTACTATTTGTTTTGTTCTCATTCTAATTATTTGGGCAAGAAAAAATTCGACGACGGGAACAATCTCAAAATGAATCTTGGCAACTTCTTCGAAGGTGGAATTCTTTCTCTACCAGAACGTTGGCGACAAGTCATAGATAGTAATGGAGCATACATTGTTGAAAAGTAGTTGTATAAAACGCAAAAACTCTCTTGCCAACCCAATAAAAAGTGTTCACTATATACAGAACTATGCTCATTTGTGAAGTAAAGAGTTTCTCTTGCTTCGGTGAAGATCAATGAGACCTAGCACTCATTTCTTATTTGTATTTATTGAATTACCTGTTTAACTTTGTTTTATAAAAAAAATTTTTAATTTTAGTCTTATATGTATTCATGCTTTCGCTTGAGGATATTTGAAACAGATCCGATTGAGCAATGATATTTTTGAGCAAGTTTTCGACAATAAAAACTGTTTCATCCATCATTGTCTTTAATTAATTGAAACTTCTTTTCTAACGTTAAATCATGTCAACTGGTCATTTTTTGGTCGTGAAAGATAGTTGATGTCGATTGTATTGAATACAACATAACGCTATATATAGAGCGAAAATAAGGGAAAATCATATAGATGATGGACAAAGAAAAAACCATGAGATGGAAAATTTCATAGATAATGAAAAATGGCAGGGCTAGAAAAAATTTCTAGAGAGGGCTGAGCTCCCTCTGTCTCCGCCACTTATGATGAACATGAAAGAAAGGAAAATGAAAAGAAAGAAAAAAATCCTTGATACATTGGTGACAACAAGAGAAAAGAAAAATAGAATTATATACACCTCATAATAAAAACAAGAAAAACGTTAACATTAGAGAAGTTATTCTAGCAGACGGGAATAAAAAACCATTTACTGTTCACTATAAAGAGGTGTTCACAGAGAGAGGTTTTCAATGTAAGTACACAAAAAAGAAATTCATTACAAAATAAACAAAAATATATTCATATTTTATGCGAACAAATTCAACAACATAAAAATGTTCTTATTGCATCATTTGTTTTAATTATTCTTGGTATTTTACGTTTAATTATATCATTAATTCTATCATTACTTACTTTTCATTTGATTTGTTTTACCATCAAATATTTATAGACAAGCTTTTAGAAAAGTTATGAATCATTATAAAAATATCATCATAAGACCTTCAGCAATTAGTTGACCAACATGCATTGACTTTTGCTTTTGTTTTAAATGTTTTATCCTAAGGATGACTGTGATTAGAGTAGATAAAGCCACACTTACGCACACTCACATCTAGACACAGTTGGCACATACCATTTGTGCAGTATGAAGTTCTTTCCTTGTGATTGTATTTCATATGAAGACAATGTTCAACTTATTTTTGTTTATTATAAAACAAACAATATTTCCTTAAAGCATTGTCAGAGTTTCCGCCAAAAACAATAGGACGTGCACGTTTTTATAATGTTCGTGTTGGAAGATCATTTGTCGAATGAATCATGTTCGATAGATGTTGACCAAACGATATTTCCTTTAGGAAAATATCTTGATACTGCTTCGAAGGTAAAACATATAAAAAGAAAATACTCATATGTGGTGCGAATAATATGTAATGCATCACTAGAGCAACATGTGAAAACTACTGATTATTATCATAATCACAAGCATTCAGAAATAGAATTCTTATTTCAGGTAACTGTGTCAAAAAGCAGGCGACAAGACTCAGTAAAAGATTGATTCGTTTTTGTGTTTGATCCATTGGAGCACTACGTACCATTTTTTATGAGCATGAATCTTTGATCTAGTGATTGCAATTATGACTATCGATGCTGCTACTAGATCGGATGGCTTGACGATCTTCTCAAAAAATAGATGTCGTACCATTTCCCATAGGATATCGACATCCCTATAAATTTTTACGATATCGCTGCATCAGCACAAAAACTTGTATCCATGTCAGAATCTGCACAGGATACCGTCAAATTCTAAAGGATATCGTTTGAACAACCACATATCAAAGATTTACAATAGGATAATGTCATTTCTTAACAGAACTCGTAGGCAAATCGTTTACATTTCTACAGCATACCACTTGATTCTAAACGTCATTCTTTCAGTTATCGTACATTGAAAGTTTGTAAAGAAACAGTCTCCTACTAAGTGTAAGCAATGTTTTATAGAAGATCGTTAATGGTGTATGGTGAATACATGTGCGTGTACGTTGTCTCCCCAATGGCAATCTGTTATGGCACATATTATAGATGCGCCATAAATGACAGTTGTGTTGTGTGATATATATGTATGTTCGTTCTCTTTCTATCTTTTCTTACATATACATAATATCATCTAGGCCTATTTCTTTTCTATCGTTTTGTTAGGTGTTTTCTTCTCTCTTTTCGTTGATGTGATCACTTAGGTATATTCCAAGTGCATTCTAGCTACCTTCGAAATATCTCATTGAATGGCGTAATTGCTGGTAGAGTGTGAGATGATGAATTCATACTCGATTTCGAAAGCTTTTGTGAGTAAATCAATATCATATATCAAACAGCGATATCCTATTGGAAATGGTACGATATCCAAAAATCAAAGACATCGTCAACTGCTGAATGACTTGAGGTATCCACAGAAATATCCTAAATAGTGGATACCCTTATTAAAGAGTCGAGATGATTTGAGGTGGTTTAGAGTATTCACTATTGAGAGCATTCTGTGGATATCCCAAACCACCTCAAACTATCTGAAAACTTTTCTCTGAAACATGCACATTTTGAAAGATTTCTCTCTGGAAAAGGCTGAATTACAACTATTAAAAATCTCGATACCGGGTGTAGCTGTAATATGACACCCCTCAGAGAACGCGTTGAAGTTTAAGAATAGAACAATTGGACTCACTATCCCCCTAATATTTCTTCACAAACGTGACGAACTTCTTAATGTTTTTTTTTATTGTCAATGCATATGAGGAAGTATTTCACGCTTTATTTCCGCAGGAATTGTGTGCTCAGCTGTTTCTTGTTGATTACAAAAAAAAACAAACCAGGGTAATACCTACACTATTGCGATGTAAATTTTGTTTTACTTTGCTAAATAGAATAAAAACAAATTGTATTTTTTTTACAGAATCAATCAAGATGCATGTATAATGGGAAAAAAAGCGTAAGAAACAAAAGAATGACAATGAGTAGCTGTTTTGTCTTACAGTTGTGATGTTGAAAAACCTATTAATAAAAAAAAAGTTAAACAACCAGCAAGAACAGCAAGCCATCAATTGATGCAGTTACTTGGAGAATTCAGAAAATAATCACGAGCAAATTTTATTTGGATTTTGCAGTGTAACTATACATTAAATTTAGTAGACTGAGCAAAGTTTTTTTATGAATGTATTTCAGCAAACTGTATATAGAAGCATCACGTATTTATATTACATGAGAACCAGCATATACCAATAAATAATCCTATATTTTCGGCAAAATATCTGAGTCATTAGAGTCATTACAATCGAATATCATTATCGACGAATTTATCGTTATTAATCTCTTACTTTTTAAAATTACTCATGTTGGTGTCTCACTTACGTCAGTAAATGCTCTAGAACAACATTTTCTTCGAATACTATTAGAAACGATCGAGTTTGTTACTTAGATTCTAAATGAAAAATTCAAAATGCTCAAAGTAAAAAAAATGTGGAAATAATACATCTTACTAAAGAAAATCCTGAAGATCTCCCACTATTAGGAAGATGTGGTCAAACTGATTATTACCAGATACGAGATTTTTCGATAGAAAAAGTCTATGTTGTTTCCAAGTCGAATAAAAATGGTGAAGACAAGAATATATCAATCTTATGTAAAAGCTTTAAATAATGTTTGAATAAGTTGTGTCAGAAAAAAATAGAAAGAAAACACTTTATTGACTTTCAATTTTCTTTTCCGGAAAAGAAAGAAAACTTAACATACTTCCTTGTTTATTCTCAGGAAAAATCAAATTCACATTCTCAACACACGGTAATTTTCTGCTGCTTTTTTTGCATCTACGAAAAATCTGATAGGATCCATATAAGCATTTTTTCAATTCTCTTGAGTCATTAGTTATGAGATGCAGATCTGAGAACTGCTTTCAAACACTGAATGAGAAAAGAAAATTGGAAATGATTTATGTGTCGTTCTTGGAAACAGTATCATTTGTATATGAAGTCTGGCGACCATGGGCGGGCCAGGGGGGGTGCGAGAGGGGGCAATTGCTCCCCGTAAAAAAAATTTTTGGCTGGGACTCTAAGAAAAATGTCATGAAAACAAGCGTTTTTCAGCGAAAAAGTGCTTATTGTCCCCCCTGAAATTATGGTCCGGCCCGCCAATGCTGGCGACACTAGACAAATAAGCGAAAATATTTTTAATTGTCCAAAAACATATTAATTCATGTAACTGTTTGGCTTCCACTGTAGAGCAGTATATTTATTTCTGATGTCTGAATTTTTGGTTGGTTTTTACCAATTGCTTAATTTCATAAAAAAATTGTATAGAAGTATGTATTCTATTTTTTTTTCTCTTCCAACTGAAGCGAAAGAAAAAACATTACTCGTCTGTCGATGTTCTTCAAATTTTCTCGTTTGGTTGCCTTGGTAGTAAAAATGAATAGCACAAAATTTCCAACTTACTGTCGCGTCATTCATTATGTGCGTAGTATTTTGATGTTGATCCTCCGGCTATAAAAGAGAGTAAGTAGAATGTGTTGAAAACACATTCCTACTCACGAGTTGTATTGCGAAGGTAAGGCACAACGATTGGTACTCGTCTATATCGAACACGAAAACAAGATTTATTCGATCGAAAAATTCGACAAACTTTTCCGTTAGTAGATATTTTCTTCCTTGAGTTATCTTTTAATTGCCGATCTCAGCCACATGTGCTGCATCAATATGGGCTTGGATCAGGGGAAGGGTAAGGCAGCTCAATCCCTTACAAGAATAGAAATTTGCTTCATTTCTGTTCAAGGTTTTTACGAAAACGTCGATCAATTTTACTTTCTCTCGAAAACAGTTAGTGGCGGCATAGAGAGCTCACAGTAAGTGGAAATATTTTCAGAGATGAAAGAAAGTTATATATGCTGCGAATATCGGAGTTCTAAGTTATAAAAATGAGACACGATAGTAATGAGAACCATACGTAAATTAAAAATGTTGGTTTTGAACACACTTTCTCCCGCACTTCAGGAAGATTCGAAGCGGTTTTCCCCTACTACTGAATCTGAGAATATTTTACTGACTATATTTTCCCATAGATCCGAATGGAAGGAACTATTCTTTCTCACTCTCATGTTCAAGGGCTTTTTTGAACAGTATCAAAGGAAGTCTCATAATGAAAGACTTTCAAGCAATTCTATGAGTCGGTGTGAAAACACGGTGTTTGCTCATTTTGTCAGGTATGTTTCAGATCTACAAAATAAATGGCAACTTCGAAATTGAATTCATCCGGTCGGCGAAAACTAGCATTGATTATTGGAAATGATAGCTACAAACCATCCTGCGCACTAAATTATTCTCGTAATAATGTCAGTAATCTTGATGAGGCGCTCAAAAAGCTCAATTTTGAGGTGACAAAATCCTGTGATTCAAATAAACAACAACTGAACACGTCTATCGCTGAATTTGGTAGAAAAGTGTGCGACGGTGACTTGATTTTATTCTATTTTTCTGGTTATGCTTGTCATGTGGACAAGAAAAACTATATGATACCTATTGATGATGCTAAAATAGAAAGCGATAGAGACATTGAAGATTTTGCTGTCATCATTGAACGTCAATTTGAACGATTAGTAAATAAAAAGTCATCGTGTTCAATCATATTTATTTTGGATTGTTGCAAACCATATTTTCTAAAAAGTACGTCAGCAACCACTAGTAAATGCAACAATTGAGTACTTTATCAAAGCAATGTTTGTTTTCTTTAGCTGCGACCCAAGGCAAACCTCTATCTCAAATCAAACCACCTGCTGGAGTGTTCATCCAATATGCTTGTACTCCTGATCAAACAATTCAGGATACTGTTACAACTGGTCGTAATAGTTTGTTCACCAAACACTTGCTGAAACATATTAGTCAAGAAAATACTGATGTCAATATTTTGTTTCAAAAGATAGCCGACGAAGTCTTTCGAGAAAGCAATGGTAAACAAAGACCATCCTCCATGAGTGGACTTCAGACAGATCAACAAATCTATTTGAACGAAGGTAATATGACTGATGTTTCTTAGACAGTTGCTTTCCCACAAAGGAAGTGATCAAGTCTATTACATATGAGTTAAATGGTCATAATATCAACTGTTTTATTATACCACACTTTTTTTTGAGAGTCATTCAACAGTTGTCTTTTAAAAATTTTTTGCTCGTTTTAGTTGATCGATCATTGGATAATGATTGGGATGAACAAAAGGAGGGCAGTCTTCAAGTAGCAAAACAGGAACAAGCTCAGTTAAAAGCTTATTACGGCAACTTTTCCAGCATCGGCGACATTACAAACGACGCACGGCCAGGCATTAAAGAAGCTAAAGCACTGACAAAATCCATTCTTCAAACAGTACCTTCCGGAGATGTCACTGAAAGAACTACTGTTTGCCATGTCGTGAACAATTTACTTAAAGCACAAAATATAGAGTGCATATTTTTCGATTCTACTGAAGGTAGCAGAGATCTTCGAGATTCATCTTCAATCTTGGCAGAGATTGGGTCCAAAGAGAGACCATTCGTGCTAAATTTAAAGAGTAGTGCAGGATTGGGAAACAATAAAGAACCTGCTACTGAACATGGCAATATAAGATTGGCTCGAAAATTAACAGATGCCATCCAACAGAACGAATCTGATCCCATTCTTGACGACATAAAAAACCGATTAGCAGCAGCGCATCGTGTAAAGAAAGAGAACATCCAGTTAAAATCTGCGTTTGCTGGCTCACTCAGTTTCGTTTATATGATAGAAAACTCTACAAACGTTGATATGAGATCACTTGAGGAACTTCCAAAAAGACTGAAAAGTCAATTTGAAGAATTCACAGATACAAAACTTCATCCATTATTGTGCCGTCCAGCATTTGATATATCCATGTTTGATAAAAAAGGAAATAAGACGTTTCCGTACCCACCTATAACTCATGAAGTTGGACCGCCAGGGCGCACTCAAACATATATATCACCAGCTGGATGGACGCGTTATGGTTTAAAAGTCTTAGGCAAGTTTTCAGATGGAGATAGATGGTTAGAACCATTTAATGATCCAAGAAATTGGTATCGAGCTTTTCACGGGACAGGACGTGCATCAGCAGACGATTTTAGTAAATCGAAACAATTATTCAACCAACAGTTTGCATCTGTTGATGCTATGGCCAGTATTCATAAAACTGGCTTCCGTAAAGCAAGAGTTGCTTATCATGGAGCTGGAGTGTATTGTTCTCCGGATCCTGCATTTCCTGAAAAAGACTATGTTGGAACTGTTGAATGTGATACACAACAAGGAAGGAAAAGATATAAAAGTATGCTGCAAGTTGCTGTAAATCCTGATGGTGTTACCATCACTAATGTTAAGTCAATATGGGTCGTACCGAATCCAGAAGACATTCGACCCTACGGTATACTTATTAAAGAAGCTCCTTGAATATTCGTATTCATTGTAGTTTTTTCAATTGTTTATTCTTTTTTTTTTATAGTTTTTTCAAAATACATTTAAGAATTTGCTATTGTCATAAATCATTAAAACGTCTTGATTATTGTAATCTTTTTAGATGATAATTGTTTTGATATACCTTCTACACTAAAAGGACAGAAATGTTACGACAAAGACTGAACAGTACCGTTTTCGTCTTTCATTCTGAAACATCACATCGAACTGATTCATAGTTACAATTTTCACATCTTGTTGACACATTCTTCTGATAAAAGAAACTGTCGAGAAAACAGAATACAGAATTCACTGCATAGAACGTTTCTTGTCTATTGTTGATTTATTCACTTTTATTTCCACTGAAATCGAGTAGGTGAGAAAAAATTCATTAAGTTTTTTTCTTTCTTTCTAGTCTTTCGCTGATTGCAATAGTGTCAATAAGCCAACTTCAACTTTTTATTGTGTATTTCTTTTTTTTTACAGTGAAAGAGTGATCACTTGCAGTGTCCATGAATTGGATGCAGAGAAACAGTGCGAAGACGATTTTTCTGCAAAATTTGCTTGTAAAGTTTTGATTTTGTTAATTGTAGATTAAATATTGATTATGTCGACGAATGAATCCAGTCCAACATTGGAAGAACAAATCGATCAGTTTGCACCAACCGACGAGAATAATTTATCGATAACATTAAACAATCAAAAGGTAACTGATCAAAATATGGACACTATTGTTAAACACGCCATTCAAAAAAGACAATGTATCTCTCTCGACTTACATGACAACAAGATCACCTGGGAAGGCATGTCAATTTTATCTGCAGCATTGACTAACAATACAACATTGAAGACACTTCATCTACATCGTAATCCATTATCTGATAAGGGTATATACGTTCTCGCACAAGTACTCACCTCAAAAAATGACACTCTTGAAGTCCTTGGTCTTAATGAGATTGATCTGACAGATGTTGGTGGAGAGGATCTAGCTGCGATGCTTCAAAAAAATCATACCTTAACACATTTACATTTAAAAGGCAATAAGATTGGTGATCGAGGTATACAATATTTAGCTGATGTACTTTCAAACTATAATACAACATTGACACATTTTGAGCTGGCTGAAAATAAATTTGAAAGTGATACAAGTGTTGATTATCTTGCTGATATGATCAAACGTAATCGATCGTTGAAAGTACTGGATATACGACTTTGTAATATATCAGATTCGGGTAAAACCAAACTTCAAGAAGCAATCGAATCTAATAAAGACTTACAAGTTCTTTTATAAACTGATAATTTCATACTTATTCTAATAACTGTACACTTTTTATGATTGAAAACCTACTAATACTCACTATTCGCTTGATATTAAACAGACAAGATACCTTCATCAGAAAGACATGTCTATCTATACTTTTTTACCATGATGATTTACGTATCTCTATCTTCTCCCTTCAACATAGATTTGTAAAAGAATCTAAACATATCTCTGATTCATGATAAGCAACAAATGATATCAGATAAAGATGAGCAGTGGATAAGTGCACAAGAACATTGCTACCGTTATAATTTGTAACGATAATATTCCATAATTCTCAAATTTATGTCTGTTTTGGAATCAGCAACGAGAAAATCTAGATAACTACCATTATTGAAATCGATAATAAGATGACATTTTCATAAGTCAAGTGATATTTGGTTAGTGTGCGTATTTTGATTCTCACCGAGCAATACTTGTTGAGCTCTTTCAGGTAGACATTGCATTAAACCCAAGGTTATCATAGTGAATTTCAATGCTTGTCGAATACAACGAATCATTTTAACCTGAAATTTTCGACCAGTTAATATATAAACATAAAAAGCCAGAACAGGATTTGTATAGTAAAGTAAACGAAAACGATGGTGTGCACAATTATAAACAGCTAGTCCAGTTGGAGAGAGTTTATATTGAAACATCACGATAGCAATGACATTAAATAAAGCCAGAGCAAAATAAGTAGTTGAAATCAGAGTTGTATTGAGCACTTGAAATAAAAGCACGATTAACAGTTGGCGATCTTGAGAACGTGAATGTTCGTTCCATGCATTGTCATGTTGTGGATCGACACGATTATGCATGTTGCGAATATTATAAATCGTCAAAATATCAAAGATTCCCATTTACATAATTGGCAAAACACAGGAAATAGTTGGAGCAAGAAAACTTAAAAACAGAATGTATTCATATGGAGAGAAAATGTGATTGATTCCAGCAGTAGTCGGTCCTGTTCTAAAGTAAATAAGTATGTGTACATAACTTTAAAAAGGCAATATAATTATCATGATAATTATCTCTCGAGCCATTGGTAAACTACTTATTTGACGAAGTCGTGCATTTGCTAAGTTTGAGAGATACCGATCAGTACTGACAAGAACGATAAACCATAGAGCAATGGTAAGCAGCGAATAAATGAACCAATTGCGCAGTTTTATATAAGACAATATCTGTTTTTGATAGATCCCAATTCCATGTACTGGTAAGATACTGTTAAAGCAAGTCAATATCAATGACAAAACAAATTATTTACTGAACACACCAAAAAATAGAGTAAACGTGAATAGTTACGTAAATCATGATTGTGATTGTGATTGAAGCAAAACTGCATAAATATAATCTTAGCAAACATGTGCAAAACCTTAAATATTTATTTCATAAACATCAACATTAAAAAAGCTGAGAAAAATTATGATGACATTAATTGAAAAAATCTCTTACACTTCTTCACTTTCAATATCAACAAAACATTCAATATCACTTTAACTGTCGGAGAAATCAGTTTCTTTGTTCTTTTTTTTCATTGGTTTATCATTTGAGATGATTGTGTCATATTATCGTTTAACACGTAAACTATTACTTGGTTTAATAAAACTGACAGCAAATTTTTCGTTCAGAACCTATTTTGGTTCTTTTATCTGTAACAGTAGTTTTACACGAAGAAAATTGTCTCTCTACTGTTGAATTTGAAGCTGATATGGCCAATACATCACAAGTAATTGATGCAACTAATGGAAATGTCATTTTCATCACCTTTCATCACCAACGTAGATACTAAATAGTTTTCAAATTCTTTATCAGCATCATTCCGATTTGATACTGAAGGTGAAAGTAGTTTGTCAAAGACTTCTCGTAATAATATATCATGTGCATCTAGACGGAGAGATTTTGTAACTGATGTTAAAGATGAAAATGGTGTTGATAATAAACATAAAATTGAATTTGTTGATGATGTTAATTATGAAATTCAAACAAGTGATGAACTTGTAGATAACGAATGATTATAACGCTTACATATTTCTTGTTTTAATACAAATAAAGCACGATCTTTGAATTGAGGAGTTTTATGTAAATGTTTATTGGTTGAGTAAAGTACTGGAGCAATAAGCTATTGATTAGTTTTTTCCCCATTTTTCATCTAAACGTTTATCTTAGTAGTAAAAAGTAATGAAATACTAAAAGATTATGTTAATAATTTTGTGTATTTCGTAGCCAAGAAGGATTTCACTTGCTTAATAACTTCATCATCATTTTTATCAATTATACATTTGTTGATCAAATATTGTTTGAGTGGTAATACATAATGGGTTGTCAGTCACTTATCGCTTAATGCTTGGAGTACTAAAGCGCTCAAAATCATTTCCTTGTTTGCTTTGATCATTAATAATTGTTCATTCTCTCCATTATAGGCTTCTACACCAACGATCTTGTATTGTCGTCCTTCATTGGTCGATGAATGATTCTTTTCTAAAAGAATTCGATGAACAAATACGAATGTACGAACTATAAGATTCTCTTTATCATAACTATGAATGAAATCTGCATTTGAAAATCGTTTTCTCTTGTAAACACTGCGTGTTGCGTGTCCAACACTTATAATAATTCTCAAATCAACAAAATTTTATTAGAAAAAGAACTATTACTAACCGTCATACTCACCTTGTACAAACATATCTGGTCTGTAGTCATATCTGTTTGATGCCATTCAAATGGATGAAATGTTTCAAAAGCTTTAAAGAATGGTGATGTATCATTTATTGCACTAGAACCACCGAGCAAGCGGCCTTGTGAAAAAGTTACAATACGATTGTTAATTTGCATCATTGCCCAGGCATCTGGAATTTCACTTTGAACTAGACCATAGTTGCTCTTACCTACTTCGAGAAGACATACAATGAAATTGATATTTGCCTCTACTACACGTCGAACAACAACTGAATCACTGGTTCGCATCTCCAATAATAATATGATCATAAGTAAGCATATCTTCTTTTATTTCAGTCATTTTTTAAAATAACTGAGTTCGTTTTGTTGTAATCCGTGTATGTAATATAAATATAGTCGAAAAGGTAGAACGAGTGGTCATCAAAACAGAAGAGGAGAGTGGGAAAGAGGGAGAGAGAGAGAGAGCAGATAAGAATGGTATACTTTTTTATTACTCTTTCAAAAAACAAAAGAGGACGGAAATACATAAGATGCATTGCAAATAGAAACATGTAGATTATGTTATGAAAATTGACACATTAGACTATGTTCAAAAACGCATTGTTGTCGGTAATTCTTTTTCCAATTCATTGCCGTATACCACAGGTATATGAATCATTGTATGTGATGCACCTGTAGGTGTAGTATCAATGTTCGATTTTTTTTCCTCTTCCTTGGCTGCAGATGATGTTGGTACACGACAGAATACAAGAGCAATAATAACACCGAGACCACTAAGACCAATACCAACATATAAGGCACCACGATAACCATCTAATACAGTATGCCCTCTTTTCAACAATTCACTCTCAACAGTTCCTGCAATTCCCAAACCAAAAGAAATAGACCAATTAATGACTGTATTAACCAAACTAGCTGCGACACCTTGTTGATCCATCGGCATTGTATTACTTACAATTAGAGATGCAGCAGGAAAACTAATATCCATTCCAAATGGCGTTACTAAAGTCGATACAAATACTTGTGCCCAATAGATTTGTTGGGCAGGCATGGTACCAATGAGAATATTTCCAATACAAAAGCCAAACATAGATGCCATGAGTAGAAAATGTGCAGGTACACGACCATACAATTGAGATACAGAAAGTGTTGCTGCAAGACCAGAAAGAATGAATGGAGATACCATTGCTGTTGTTAATAAAGGAGTTGCACCACGGATGACTTGAAGAAATTGAACAAGATAATAAATAAATATACCAAAACTGGACCAACCTAAAGCAATACATGCAAGAACACCAGGAAAACCTTTGACTGTCCAAATAGATAATGGCATGATTGGTTCTTTTATTTTCATTTCAATAATAACAAATAAAATAATCAATAAAACACTCACAATTAATAGGACATAAACATAGGGTTTGTCCCAACCACTAACTGGTCCATGATTCCAACAATAGATAAAAAGAGTCAAACCCGATAATCCAGTGATACTACCCAAGATATCTGTTTTACCTTGAGGGTGAACGGCTGGTGCTAATTCTTCAGGTACAATTAAATAAGCTAGAATAGTCAAAAAAATACAGAAAAAAGCCAGTACCCATTGTCCCCAAGGCCACCATGATAATTGAGCAAATAGACTTCCAAATAGAGCACCAACAACAAATCCACTTGGTGCTGTTGCTCCGAACATGGCAAAAACAAATGATTTTCGTTTTCCAGGTGGATAAGTTCTAGCAAAAAGAGCAGCTGCATTGGGTAGTAGTGTCGCAGGACCTATTCCTTGTAAAGCTCTCATGATGTTAAAATAGACTTCATTCTTTACATATGCACCTAGACCAGTAAAGGCACTAAATATTGCAAATATCACATATCCAATGATGAGTAATGATTTATGTCCATAAATATCACCTAATCGTCCTGTGACCATAATGAAAATACCAACCGTTAAAGAATATGAAGCTAATGTCCAGGGTAACTTCGCAGCATCATTAATGCCCATATCATTTCCAATAATATGAAGTGGGACAAGAACATTTCCTAAAGCTGCTTGACAAAGTAATTGCGAACAAGAAAGAACAGCAACATAGACGATTTCATGAGCAAAATTACGAAAACACGATGGTCGTTCATCAAAATGCATTGTAATTTTTTTGTATACGTTTGTTGACGATTAAACGCTGTTTTATAATACCTTTATCCTTATCGTTCGAACACACAGGCACAATTTCTTTAGTCATTCAAGCGAATAATGTCCTTTTATTCGCATCATTATGATGCACTTTGACGACAAAAAAAATGTGCTTCGTCATTCTTAACAATCCGAAAGTATTAGACATGTCGAGTTTGAATTTAGTATATTTAATATTAAATTGCTTTGAAGCAAACCGAGCTGCTGACGAGACTTACTGATAAATGAATGCCGAAGAGTAATACCAGTCAATGATGCATACAAACGAAGATGGTATCGAATAAAAGAGGTAAGAATGAGAAATGATAATGTTATGTCAACAAAAATATTTAATATAAATCTAAAACAAAGTATTATTAGCATATACATATCCCAATTTCTCGCGACATCACGTTTTCTGCATTTTGACATCTTATTAAATAGATTAAAAGTACAATTGTCATCGGAGAAACATTCGTTTTGCTCAATTCTGTTTATATCAGATGAAATGTCTTTAACAAATTCTGAAAACTGAGTATTATGGACTTCTGAATTTCAAAGTTTACTTACATCAAATGAGTCAGTAATTTCATTTAAAAGGCCAACAAATAAATCACGAGATGATTTGGACCATGTCATTTTCGAAGGCGATGATGAAAAACTAATATTGGTGATGCTTGAATTACGATTTGGTTAAGAATCGAGCAATAGTCTACTTTTTATTGCTACACGTTTGTTATTTTTCTGTTTATTATATATGAATATAAGGTAGCCAACTACAAATTATCATTACTTCTATAAGATGCAAATATCTATGAGTATTTGATACATATATGGATAGTAGTACGCGTAAGCAATGATTACATTTAATAGTGTAACTGTATATTATTAATGTGTATGATATTTGAACTTGATGAGAATGTTTTACTGCTATCGTAAGACAAATGACTCTACTAACTCTTTCTAATGATCTCGTTAATATTAAATAATCGTTGTTTTGTAAAAATTATATTCAATCTTTTATAACGTAATTAATACAGATTGATTGTCTGCTATAAAAAAAAGACAGAAATAACATTATTAGATTAAGAACATTATATGTTCTACTGCTTTTTAGATAATTTTAATCTGTTCAGATCTATGAGAATTGAAATTTTTCTATTTGATAAAGTAAATTCTCAATGCCAATTTATATAAGATCCATTAAAGACACAGAAGGTTTTATTAGTTGTTTTCAAATTCAATATCTTATTTTTTATTGTTGCTCGGTAATTCTTTTTCTTTTAGTGACTGAAGCTCAAATTATACAAAAAGATAAATATGAAGAAAATCTTCTTTGTCTACAATGAATCTTAAATAAATATATACATCTTCATGTTACTTTATCAAAATGGCAGAAATTCGGCTTCGATAATTCTCAACAATATGCAGTTATTCGAAAAAAAGTAGAGTACATTACATTTCTAACCCGACAATAATTTCAAAGTAAAATCGTGTTTTTTTTTCTTTGTTTTCTACAAAATACATTCTTTTAATAATAAATAATATTATATCTAATGCTTACCATGTTTTAGATTAATATTAATTAATATACTGTGCATCCAATTAGTTCAACAAAATCTGGTAATTCATACTCTATATTTCATACCCATGTGATATAAACTGGCGATTTTTTTCGGTAAACCAATGTTGATATGTGCAACTAGCCAATACTGTTTGCTGCTATTTTTTGAATGTTTGTATAGCAAAATTTAACAAATATTTTTAGATTTATATGATTTTTATTTCACACAAAAAAAATACAAGAAAATGTAAAAAAAAATAAACAAAACAATAGTGAGACATAAATTCAGAAAAAAAAATTTTCAAAGAATTTGTATAAAAAGTGAATATAAAAAAAGATAATGTTTACTTGAATTTTATCATCGTTAAAATGTATTCGTGTCTTTCAGCAAGTAAAAAAAACAAATAATACGGCACATGGGCACATGTACATATGTATCTTTTTTTTTTCTATTCTGTATAGCCATTCTCTTTCTCTTATATATAGTTAGAGGTATAAGTCGACGTCTCAGTCGGCGGCGACGGCTCGAGATTTTTACAAAAATTTCCGCACTTTTGAGGGATTTTCTAACGCAAAAGGGAAAATGATACTGTAGAACGTTCTTATTAGGAATTAGATTAGAAGAATCATAAAAACTTCTCGAGTATCGAAAATATTTAAAAATTCAGGTTTTTGTTTATACGATGGCGGCAGCTTACATCTCTATATATAGTACATTAGAATATTAATCGATGAACCGCGGTTTATCATCGAAAGTGTTCCGATATTCGTGACATGAATCATGTTCATTTCAATCATAGCAGTATGATTAACATCAACAGCAATTAGAGTTGATTCCTACATAATGAAAGATCCAGTTTGTGTCAAAGTAACATTATTAAAAGACTTTTTTGTATCCCATTTTCAAATACAGTAAATGAGCAATGTATTTTTTTGTTATTTTACAAAATATTATTGATGTATTGTGTTGCTTTCTAATAAAATATTTTTTTCATAATAATAAACATATCGAGAGACAATTTGCTGTTCATTGAAATACTTGATATAGAAAAAAAAGATTTGATTGAATCATACTATTTACTTATTGAGTAACTATGATATGAGATAGCACTAGATGATTTACACTGATAACATCTATTTATTTGAAATATTTAAATATATATTCATTAAACTTTTTTTATCGAATAAACTCGTTTAATCTTCCCTTAAGAACGGAAACAAGTTTTACTCAAGAAAATAATTCCGATAGTTTGATCTGATCAGATTCGAAAGCTATAATCTTAGTGTTGGGTTTGATCGATCTCATCTGATGGCATAAAATACTACTCAGATTGTTATCTTCGTCAGTAAGATCAAACATGATCATGAAAGACCATCTACCTGATTTTGTTCAAAACTTTTTCTTGTACACAGTTATACATCTAGATGATTAAACAACACTAGAAATAATTATACAAACGTCTAACATGCCATATTTTTCCAATTTTGGGTTCATCAACACACTAATAAATATTTCATATTGCATATCTCTACTATATTGATAAACTCAAAAACAATCTATCAGCGATAAAATGATTGCGAATCGTATATTAGATCTAAAATATTGAAATTACAATCAAAAACAATTCTTTTCGTAGTTGTAGTGCTAAGAGTGGTAGTGTTAGTGGTACTTATATTGATACGAATGAGTAGGTAGACATCAACCGAGATTGCTATCAAGATAAATAAGCCACGCTACTAGACACTTTGTTTTATTAACATTAAATTTTTCTCGTTTTCTGTTAACAAAAGTAGAAATTCAGCGAATAAATAACATGATTATAAGATTCTCAGTTAATGAATGAACAACATCAACATTGAATGATGAATCGATCGATTTGTCACGCTTTACTATCATCTATGTTATCAGTGACGTATGTAAACGGTTCATGTTTTGTTCTATTTTATTGACTAGCATCAATTTCGAGAGAGAATTAGTCGGTGATTTAACCATGAGTGATCTTGGAACAAATACCAAACGGTCAAATCGATACATATGCACTCTCGATAAGATATACTAATGACTAACGTAAATTTGTGCTTCACTTCTCATTGAATTCAACAGGCTAACTTACCCAATCAATAGTACATTGCAATATCTCCTTTTTTTTCTTTTAATTAAAATTCTATACAGTCGTAAGGAATCATTTGCCTGCAAAGCAATAATATCAATTAATTTTCCTCTCACATTGACTCAACGACGAAAATAAAAATAAAACAATGTGATTACACCAATGGGCATGCGACGTGAAACTAACCGTCGCGGTACAAACAGTCACAGAATCAAAATCATTATATTTTATCGTTAGTTTATACACCAGCAAGAAATTTATTTCGTCACTTTGATCAAATCAAAAGAAAGCCATACTGATACAACTTTGATTTCTTTGGATGAATTACATATAGAAATACTGTTTGTTAGTTTTTCATTAGTATTTTTTTGTTACTTTCATTATTCTTTTGTTTGAAAGAAAGAGTCATTGAGACAAAAGTATTTTGTGCTTAACTATTCTCTAAAGATTCATCAATGTTTTATGAAAAGAAATTAAACCAAGAATAATCGGTAATAGGAAAGCCGAACTCAAAATCGATTTTCATTTTTTCTAAAGAGAGTAAAAGTGAGATAGAGTTGTTTTAATGCGAATTTACTCTAGTTAGAAGAATCATTGAATTTGAATTACAACGCAATAAAAATATTTTTGCATACAACACAAAAACAAAAAATATATGAAGAAAAAGTATTAATTGGAGACTTTCTTATTTCAAAGCAAACTAATGTCGCATTAAAAAGAGGAAACAACAAGTTTAGTGTTATAACCATTAGTCAGTTTGAAACACTTGTCACATCTATTTTGATTAAAAATGTACAATTTACAACTCACGAATAGAGGTCATGGCAAGTTCCTATTTCCAGGAAATTCAAATAAATCACTACTTAATGAATTTCATGAAAACTCACACTGTAGTGTAGGATAGACAGAACTAGACTATAGATGTGTAGTTTTTAAACACGATGCGATGATACGGGATGATATGGGACGGGATAGAATGACATGGGATAGGATGGAATGATATGGGATGACAAAGGATGGGATGGGATGAGATGGGATGAGATGAGATGAAAAGATATGGGATGACATGGGATGGGATTGGATGAGATGAGATGAAAAGATATGGGATGACATGGGATAGGATGGGTTGAGATGGGATAGGATGGGTTGAGATGGGATGGCATGGGATGGGATGGGATGACATGAGATTTCCCATCCCATCCCATGTCAACCCATCCCATTTTATTTAGAAGCTACATATCTATTGTCTAGTTCTGTCTATCCTATACTGCAATGTGGATATCCATGAAATTCATTCAGTGATGATTTATTTGAATTTCCTGGAAATAGGAACTTGCCACCACATGCACGAATAACTTTACAACTGTGCATTCTCAACATCTGCAATGTGTATACATATATAGGCAACTTAAAAAACAAAATCGTAACTGTATGATTGCCAGATAATCTCCGTACGAACTATGTTTAAAGATTCTCAAGACAACTTTCCAGAGTCTATCTACAGATAATCTGTATAATCTTTCAAAAACTTTGCCGAAAGTGAGGAGATGAAGAGGAATTCTGACTAAATTTTAGGAACTATTAGAAACGGTTTATATAAATGTTTTTGGTGGCTAATGAGGGTAATAGGTATTACGTTATAGAGTCTATCTGCGTTTGTATTCTTTTAAAATTATTTTAGCCTAGACAACTTCTTCGTATGTCAAAAATATGAATCATCAAGAGGTGACTCATTATCAACAGTATTCTCATAAATAGTGACTTGTCTCCTATTTTCACAAGAAAGAAAAAATTGACTGTTAACAACGAACGAAATACGTCAGTCATCGGTTGTGTATCAGATCTTTCTTTCCAAGTAAAAAGAACTCCGCACGTGTACCTTCCGTAAACACGTCATTTTTATTCTGTGAGAAAAAGTAATGCATATGCGTTTAACGTAAAATGTTGACGTTTCAAAAGAGCTAAATTTTTATAAATGACTTACTGGTCGAAGCTATGCTTCGAGAAATTATTATTTTAAAGAAAGAACTGCCTTTTTAACTGAATTCTCCAATATATCGTTTGGACGTATGTCGAAAGTGGTCTCAGAATGCAAAAGAGACTTTTTCCCATTTCTATTAGCTCTGCTATCTTGTACAATAGATTTTTTTCTTCAGCTTGAGGTTATTTCTAGCTTACAATTTTTGTATTAAATAGATGAAGATGTTTTGACAACTGTTTTCTGATAATATCTTAGAAGAATCTACAGGAGTGAGCGGAAGGTGGAGTGGGTTTTTCCCACTCATTCCCATATATATGTATGAATGACAGAGGACATCTCAGAATATTTACTAGTGGAATTTTTTTACATTTAAATTCAATCAACGACGAAAAAGAGAATAGCAAACTATCCGTCCTTAAAGTAAGATTCAGAATGGAGAAAGCGTTACAAAGATCGGGTCTATCTCTACGTTGTGTTAATTATAATAATTGTCTCGTAGCAACCGATCAGAATGAATTAATCCTCGAGACTCCAGCTTGGCCGACAAAGAACAATGCGCTATGGTCAATTACGTATCGTTCATCATCTTGGATCTTGGTGAACCAAGGTTCTCACACATGTCTTATTACCGATACGAAGAGCATGCGTATTAGTCACTCAGCAAAGGATAAACTCATCTTCCATGACTCACTGAAGGTTAAAGATGGCGATTGCTCTTTGCTGCTTCGATTATCACGCACTAGTACTACTACCAATAACGAGCTCACTTTCGAACTTGTTGCCGAAAACAAT
This sequence comes from Macrotrachela quadricornifera, assembly GCA_022393335.1. Taxonomy (NCBI): domain Eukaryota; kingdom Metazoa; phylum Rotifera; class Eurotatoria; order Philodinida; family Philodinidae; genus Macrotrachela; species Macrotrachela quadricornifera. Next base: position 35,792 of record JAJEKB010020322.1, read on the forward strand.
CCTGATGATAGGATTGCCACTCTATTTTTTGTTGAAGAAGGATTCGATGAGATATTTCATAGCATTGGTCTTGACTTCTTCAGTAAAACTCTTAATACCACGAAGACCATTGCTGACTTGGGTGACAATTACTATGACTATGTTGTTATTGGGTCTTCATTTTGTTCTTTGACCTTCATTTATCGAACTTTAAAGAATGACCCAAAGGCAAAAATTCTTGTCTTGGAAAAAGGCTTGAAATATTTACCAGAGCATCATCAACATTGCTCTTTACCGTCTCCTCCAGGCAAAGTGGAATTTAGACCTTGGACTATCTCTCAAGAAACCTTAGAAAATGAATTTATAAAGGGCGTGCATGGGCAAATACCATTGCTTGGAGGGAGATCTACTTACTGGAGTGGATGGTGCCCAACACCTTCGATCGAGGAAATGGCTGAATGGCCAGAATATCTCAAGACTCAATTACTAGAAACATACTTTTCTTTAGCTCACAAATTTCTTAAAGTCGTGACGGCAAATAATATCAATGCACAAGAAGATAATCATTCCCTCTATTGTACATTCCAGAATTACTTGAAAAAATCCTTCGACAGTGCGATTAACTTAGAATCCGTCGAAGAAGTTCTTCATGCTCCTCTTGCTATGGGTGATGATCGGTAAGCTAGATCTGTTGTAGAATTACACAAGAATGATCTCTTTCTCATTAGATCAATCAAATTCTCCACTGTCGACATGCTACAGTCTATGAAAAATATTACGGTGATTTTTGATTGTACAGTAGAAAAGATTCTTCACGATGGAAAGAAAGTAACAGGTCTCCAAACAAACCATGAAACTATCTTATCTCTCAACGGCAGCAAGCTGATCTTAGCCATGAGTGCACTACCTGCCACCACATTAGTACTTAATTCATTCAAAACAACCCACTTCCCACAACTTTCTAATGTTGGAAAGAGGTTCAGTGCCCATTTTGTCAGTTCAGTAACTGCTCGGATCCCTAGGCAAAATTTGCCATTTTCTGAAAATGGTCCTGCTATTGAATTGGGTGCCATTTATATTTCAGGCAATAAAGATAAAGGACAATATCATCTTCAACTCTCTGGAGTGACCTACACACCTTGCAACGATAACACTCGTATCCATCACATCTGCAAGAAATATTCAGCTAATTCGATCCCTGCTGAATGTATTGATGTATCTCAAGGCTTTGCAGTCTTATCTTGTTCTACATTGGGAGAGCTCGACTACAGAAACGAGAATAATCACTTTAGCTTAAATGACAATTGCTTGTCTCCGACCACCAATGGTATTCTGAAGCTTCAACTCAGTAATCAGGACAAAAAATTATGGGATTGGATGGATAGTATGACATTTGAAATCATGAAGAAATGTTTATCCTCTGAAAACAGCAATGACCTTGAATACTGGCATGAAACCGAAAAAACTTGGAGCAAAGAGATTCCTTCACCAGAACAGATACGCAAGAAGTTGCTCGTCCATGATTCTTCAACGATATGGATGGGGGACAAGGAAGATAATGAAGCCCCAGTAGGTCTTGATTATTGTCTTCGAGGTGTGGAAAATGTCTACATCACGGGAGGAGCACTGTGGCCTACAGGTGGATCATGGAATCCCGTCTTGACTATTGTTGCCATGGCAATGCACTTAGCTGACACCTTTTATAAAAACACAAATAACACTGCAAAATAAGAATTATGTTGTAGTTTTGTTTTTCGCGAAGGCTGTTTTATATGTACATATGGACTGATACTTTAATATTTATTTTTTTATATAGTTTTAACGTATTTATAAATAATGTCTCATGCTTTTTACTAGTTGTAGCACATCTTTTTTTGACTCAGAATTTGAAACCGTCATACATATAAACAGTGTCCTAGAAATGCTGGGGTGATTTTAACATGTATCGTTATTACATTTGTTCAATGTGGACTCTCCAAAGATTAATCAAATTATTGGAATATCATTCGTAGACATATTGTTATCTTCATTTTTAGGTATTTACTTTCTTCTTTTTTATCTGGATAATCTATATCGGATCGTTAACCTATGTATTTGTTCTTTTTCTCTCAAACCACCAACTCGTATATCCGTTATCAATAGGTCGACACTCCACAATTTTACCGGTGAATATTTTTGTGTTTCATCAATTAATAGTGTATTATATTTTTGACATTATTATTAATGATAATCTTCGGAATTATACTTGTCAACATACTGTTTGTATACTGAACAACACTCGCGTAAAATAGACTAGATTGAATACAACTCTACTCGAATAGTTTGATGTAAAAGAATAAAATAATTTCTTCAATGCCATGTAAGAAACAACTGAAGAAAAAATAAATATAATTTTTTTTATTTCGATAACATAATAGTTATTTAGTCACATGGTTTTTCTTTCTTACAATACACTTAACTAACAGTGTGAGTAACGCGGCATAGTGATTATATCTTGATGGTAAAATATTTATAACAGATATAAAAACGTGTGCATTTTGCTCTCGATTTTCATCTCATTTTCAAAAGGAGAAGAACGCATTTTAAAGCGATTCTTCTCTCACGAGATCATTAGCCGCTTACTTCGAGTATTTTATGAATTTTGATACATGCCATGGCTTCTGATTAGCAGTGTTACTATATTAGTCGATAGTCCTTTAAGATTTATTTGGGATTGTTAGTTGACCACCGCATCTATTTCACTCTTCTTCTTCAAATTGACAGACCTACTTCAATGCAATTGTAGTCTTCAAAATAGCGGCTATACAATCGACTCTTTCAGAGACACTCAACACATTGTTATGTGTTGTTTGTGATGGAGACATGATACTCATTCCACTTCATTGGATCGGTATGGTAAAAACAACAAATACTATCATCGACAAAACAAATATCATAATAATTCCCATAATATCTTCAACTATTGAGAGTTCCTTCATGTATTTGTTCGTCGAACAACCGTTAAATTTTAAGTTATGCCAGACGAAAGTCATTCTTATAGTTAAACAATAGAATTAATATCATAGAAAAAAAATGAACATTTCAAATTTCTCAATCCATATTTCTCGTCAGCTGCTTCAAACTTAACTATTGCAGTGGATAGCTTTAATAGAAAACAGCGGAAATCTTTATTGTTGCATTCATAGATCTGTAATCTGTTCAATAAATAATTAATGATATATAAACGAATTTTGGTCAATAAAAAGAAAGCAACAAACTGTCAAAAGTTGACACTGTTGTATCTTCGCTGTCTCTGTTAGCAAGATTTATTATTATATTGTATGTTATTGATACGAGAAAGACTGGAAATGACGTCAGTTTATGCCATTTGTAGAAAAATCATTCATATCATCGTTTGCTGTATATTCTGTTCCAATTTATTTTGTCAAATAAGTCATTCACTGCAAATGAAGCAAGAATGATTAGCAAGGCGAACATCACCAGACTTAAAAAATCTGAACAAATAAATTCGCATCAATGATGGCAGATATTGAAAATATATTTCATGCCACAATAGAATTCCTATATTACCATACCTTATTCATCAAATATTTGCCATAGATTAAGATCACGACACAGTCTTCGATCAAACACAGTTTCTTAAAAATTCATATTAAACTTATACTCATTATGAAGAACATAGGGTGAAGCAATATGTCTGACTTGCTATTTTAGAATCTTAGAAGATTCTCACCTCCCATCCATTTCTAACATGATTCTTTGCTGATTGAAGTGCAAATATGGAGAAAAAGAAAAAGAAAAAGAAATACGACGATGTTGTTTATCATTTCTTATCAGTAAGTCATTGCAATAGTAAAGAAAAAAATGCTATGTTTTGTATTACATTAGTTTAGGACGTCTTTTTGTTATAGATGAAAAATACAAAGTTCCAAGAATTAACAACACAAGTTTTAGTAAAATTACATGAACATGTATCGGATAATGAATCACTCGATCAATGGAAAAAACAAATGTTTAATTTGATTGATCAAATTGGTGAACAGAAATTATCTACTATATCAATGAATCAACATAATTCATCTCTTGATCCCGATGATTGGTCATCCGCTCGATCTACTGCCTATCAAACGCTCGATTCTTGTATGAATTATATTCAATATGTACGTGATCGTCCTGTATGGCAACCGGTTCCTCATGATGTTCGAACGGCAATCGAAGATGAACCACTTCCTCAACAAGGTCAATCATTATCAACTGTTTATCATGATGCATCTCGTTACGTTATACCCTATTCTAGAGGTAGTATACATCCTCGATTTTGGGGTTGGGTTAGTGGTGGAAGTACAATTGGTGGTGTTCTTGCAGATATGATAGCAGCAACAATGAATATCAATGCTTGTGCTAGTACTCATAGTGGTGCATTTGTTGAGAGAACGATCATTGAATGGATGCGACAAATATTTAATTTTCCACAAGATACTACCGGTGGTTTAATTGTTACTGGAACATCCATTGCGACAATAATTAGTATGGCAGCAGCTCGTCGACGAGCACTTGCTAATGTTAGAGAAGATGGAATTGTCAATGGACCACAACTAGTTGCCTATGCGTCAACAGAAGTACACATATGTGTTATAAAAGCGATGGAATTGTTAGGTCTTGGTTCGAAAGCAATACGTCGTATACCAGTCGATGATAATTTTCAAATAAAAATTAATGATTTAAAAATAGCGATACAAAATGATCGAGAAAATGGTTTAGTTCCTTTTTGTCTTATTGGCACTGCAGGTAATTATTTTAATTAGAATTTTCATTTTGTACTATAAATATGTATTGATTGGATAGGCACAGTGAATACAGGTGCTTTCGATAATCTTCATGAACTTTCTTCAATTGCTCGTGCTGAAAATATATGGTTTCACGTTGATGGAGCATTTGGTAGTTTTATTATACTTGATCCTCAACGTCGTTATCTTGTCAAGGGCATTGATCAAGCCGATTCATTAGCATTCGACTTCCATAAATGGTTACATTGTCCATATGATGCAGGTTGTGTTCTAATTCGTGATTATACTTACCTTGAATCAACATTTGGTGTTCATCAACAATATTTGAGTAAACCTGAACAAAATCCATTAGATAAAAAACACTGGTGTTTTAATTTGGGTATTGAGATTTCACGTTCATTTCGTGCATTAAAAGTTTGGTTTCTACTCAAAGAACATGGTATTATGAAACTTGCTCAAAAAATTACTGAGAATTGTGAACAAACTCAATATTTATTATCATTATTAGAAAAATATGAACATATTATTCGTATTATTCGTCCTATTTCATTAAATATAATCAATTTTCGATTTGAACCCAAAGAATTTGATAAAAACAATTATGAATTGCTCGATACGTTCAATAGTCAACTTCTTGTGGATATTCATGAATCAGGTTTTGCAGTTCCATCATCTACACGTATCAATGATCGATTTTATATACGTGTGTGTAACGTTAATCATCGAAGTGTTCGTGAAGATTTTGACATATTTATCAATACTCTTCTGAAGCTGTATGAAAATCGACTTCAAACTTTTTTAAACAAATTAAAATAGAATTGTGCAATTCATATTTAGTTATTTTTTTTTCTGATCAGAAGCAAACTTACCGAAACATTTGGAAAATTAGTTGATGAAAATCGTTGTTAAAAAAATCCTCTACTTTTTTATATTTTTTTCCCTGAAAACTTGAATTTAGTGGCATGAGTGCATGTCATAATAAGAAAAATGCTCAGTTTTGTCTTTGATAACATTCAAGTAGAACAGAAAGTGACAAATATTGAGCAATATTTTGAATAGGAAAAAATATTATAAAAACCAATTTAGAACTAATCTATTCGTCCACTTGATGCTCAGAAAAAAACTTTCATATAAAAAGGCTATTTTATTAAATAAATGAATCCTATAAACTTATCGACCGTTGTGGACGGCAGCTAGTTATTTATTTTGCGGTTGACAAGCAATCATGGCAATTAAAAATATGAGCATCTTTCTCAATGAGAATGAGAACGGAAACACAAGCACACGCGAAAGCATTGATATAAGTCGTATGGATACATAGTATTATGAGAGATTTAGGTAAGGAAATTGATTCTATTGTGATATGTCGGCAATGTATAGAGATCCGTGCAAGCAGAAGAAGGAAATAACACAAATGAGAAAATTGAGATTGATATGATGTTCGTTCTTAATACTCTTCGTATCCTATTGAAAGTAATTTTATTTTCTTGGAATCTTATAGAAAGGAGAATACCAAAGCCGAACTATGAGTCAGAAAAGTTTTTTCGATACTATGAATGTGTTTTTTTTGTTCATCTTGAGAGAATCAATTTGCAATAAAAGTCATTTTTCATTCTCAATCCTCTATTAAAACGAACTTATCATAGAAGAATATTGCTATTGATTTGAGAAGATTAGTTCATAAAGTGAAAACTACATCAATGTAAAGTTATTTTTCTATTTCTCATTTGCAGTTGTTATTCGATGATACAATCTAAATGTTGCAACATCAAGGAGATCACTGCGATCATATGTTCCTGCCGGGTATAAAACTAAGTTCATATTATTATATATTATCTGGTTTTGTAATCATTGTATGCATTTGAGATACTCAAACAAAGAACAAAGAGTCAGTTTTAAATTGTATTCAATACGCAAAGGTTTCTGAATTTTTTTATTCATTTTTATTTCCCATCATTGTCAATCTGACAAGAACGATTTCAGAACGGTTCAAGATCATTGCTGAAATGGATAACACGAATAATTTTGTTACTCATCCTAGGCTCATCATGGATCGATAAAGCACTGTTTCTGAGAGTAATTAATAGATTAATAATAGAGGCCAGATGTTGATTTTAGATGTAGTATCTGATACCATCATAAAATTATAGGAGTGTTCGGTTCCTAATTATTCGTGATATACCCATCAAGTATACGATCAATCGCCTGATGTTTCCCATTTTTCAGCGCAGTTTGATTTTAATCAGTTGCTCTCTTTATTGATTACCATATCTCAAAGATATAGCTCTATGAACATGGCCAATTTCTCGAACTACTACTCATCTAAAATCATTGGACTTAGTGATGTAGGTATACTGCATCTAGGCAGCAATCTTTGTACTGAAATACCGACAGTAACATCATCACACAAGATCAAGTATCCCTATTTAAGCAATAATTTTTGGAAGAATATAACAAAGCTGATCTTTTTCATTAATCTAGAGGATGTTTTTCTTCGCAATCATCCCGTTCATCATCGATAAATTTCAGACACTCCAAATCCATAACTTACCCTACTAAAAAACCATTCTATCTGCCGAAAGACATTTTCAATCTGACTAAACTACAAAACCTAGACTTTATCAACAAAGCGTTCTCTGTTGATGAGATTCAAATAATAATCAAAATAGAATTCGACAGAGTTCGACTACATGTCACTGTGATTGTCTAGGTTGTACAATGTGCTCCAGTTGATATCATCAATAAAAATAATGAATTAAATAGCTTTTATCAAAAGAGTTCGTAAGACGAAAATATGATGTTTTGTCAAATTATCATTGAATAATCTAGAATAATTTCTTGAATCTATTACAAAGTTTGCTGTATAAATACTTTCTCTTTGTCTATCAATGTAGCGTCATTTTCATGAGACAATGATGAACGAGAGTGATTTGCAATTAGAAATGAGAGATGCTGATATAGAACTTTTTCTAATAGAAACGATGAAAAGAAAATGTTCTTACTTTCTATTAGTGCAGAATGGCCCAAATTTTGAGAATGTAAAGATAACTCTAGTGAATGTACTGAGCGTAGAGTACTTCAAAAAATACCCTGCTGAAAATCATCTAGTAAATGAATACTTGAAAGAGGATTGAACTATTTTATCGAGTTGCTTATATGAAGATGTGTATGCAAAAGAGAATGGTGGAAGACCAGTTGTCATACAAAGCGTGATAAATCTAAGGTACTCTGTAGAGCTTTTCTTGGTAAAATTATAAGTGCGAATATCTATATAAATACTTGTTCATTCAACATACTGCTATGGGTACTCAATGCAGTACTTATATCAGTATAATCACTGAGTATTTTTAAGGCATATATTTAATTGATAAATAGGCGATGTGCATTATTTTAGGCGCATCGCAAGCTCTATTACATGTTTACAAAGAAATTTTTTGAAAGAGATATATCGTTAAGTAAATTTGCTTTCCAAATTGTTAATGATTTCTTATAATCACCATAGTTGTTCCGTTTTTGTTTATCATATTTGTTTACTTGCGTTTTTGTTAGTTTCTCAGTCAAGTAAAAAACTGGAAAATACAAGACACTCTCTGCATGTTTTCTTATGATTTAAAATTCTAGTTGCAACTTTCAAGGTATTGTTAGTGCTTAGAGTATATAGAGAGTAACCTTCTTACCTATTCTAAATGACTCGTTAACAACTCTGAATTGTCATTATTATATACACTCCATGTATTTTCACTTGCTATAGTGAGTTTTGTCCCTGGATTATTGTAATATGCGGCAAATTTCCCGCAAACCAATTTATATTTCGTTTTTCTACTATATTAATAAGTTGCTTTGACTTTGACCCAGAAGAGTCAGATAAAACGTGAGCAACAGCTCATTTCAATATGATAGTAATATCTGTTTAGTGTATCTTATATTTTTCAATCGTCTACCAACTAAAATTTATTAATACTTCAGTTAAGTTATTGTTATTCCAGTCTTTTGATTGATACATTTCTATTGATCAATTCAATATAAGTCTAAAATAATTAATGAAATATTCTGTAAAGTGAAAATTATTTAATTTGTAAATCGGACTATCATGTCAAACCGAACCGAATGTAGCTTTAATATCAAACAGACCAACAAAAGCATCTCGCCTTGATTTCTTATCTAACGATATTGTATGAAGTGCTTCTTCTGAGATGAAAACTAGCTTGATATTTTAGTAAAATTTTTCATTGTTCAAGCTCTGTCAGTAAGGTTTGTTCGATTATTTTTTCAAGTGATTCTCCAATACAGTTGAAAAGACTGATAGATTGATAACTGACTGGATAGTACTGCCCTTCTTTTGTTTTAATAAAACAATTGTATGAGTTTTTTATATGTTTAATGTTACGTAGATGAATCATATGAAATTATCAGATTTCAACATGTTTCTTCCTTCCTGCTGTATTCTGTCTATGGTATTTCTCTCTTACATTATGAGTGATTTACATATATACAGTGGTGGCCAAAATTATAAGACCACTGCATTAGATGAAGGTGTTTGCTGATTCTCGACTACTGAAGTGTTTCGAGGAAAGAGGAGTTCATGTGACTACATATCTTCGTATATGCTCTATTGAAATATCCGATAAGATTTTCTCGATTTTGTTGTTAAGTTGGAAAAAGCTGTTATTTACTAAAATTCATGGGTTTTTTCCTGGCCAAAATTATAAGACCAGTTTCAGGTTTTTGTCATTTGTAAATCAAAGACAGATTAGTTTTTCTTTAAAGTCATACAGATAGATAGAGGAGTTGATTCTGAGTATTTTCACGTAAGACGATTTTGAAAATAACCTGTATTTTAATATAAAATGAGATATTACTGAACAAGCCAAAATGGCTGGAAAATGCCGTTTGGGCAAAGTATTTTGGCTATAATATTTGAAACGTATGCCGAAGGAATTAGTTTAGAATAAAATCTAATAGAAGACATGCTTTACTTTGAAATGAAATGTTTGCGAGCTTCAAGCATTAATTCGTTCTAGAGA
>JAJEKB010020322.1:85581-134612 GCA_022393335.1 Macrotrachela quadricornifera
ATTGATTCAGCTCTTAGTTCAGAACCGATCACACGAATAGTGCGCGAAACTGAAAAACTTTCTCACACTTCTACTCTACTATTCCCTACAAAACGACAACTTATCAGTTCGACCCGTTTTCATGTAAATCTTGAGAATTCAATATCTCGGAAATAAAGGCACAAGGGGATGAACTCTTTTGAGGTTTTTCATACTTCATTGAGGTCTATCGGTCGCCAAAAGATGGGATCTAAAACGCTTGAACACCTCGGTATGTTCCCTCGTGAGTCACCACGATCAACATTTTTCGATGATCTTAGTCTATTCTGGTGGATGGATTGAATTTTACCATCAGGGTACCCCCCTCTCTTTTTTTGTCGAACTTTTTGGAAAACTTTTTTTTATTTATATGTGCTGTAGAGAGACCATGTGTTGGTATTTCGATTGTCGTTTAAATGATCTCGATTGGTCCTGCCATTCAATTGCTATCGAGTGTCCACGAAAAGCTATGACCAAAAAAAAATTTCTTCAAAAAATTTTTTTAATGCGCTCAGTGGATTCTACATGAAAAGTTGTTTATAAAAATGTTGAAAAAAAATCAGACTGTTCCCAAACTTATTTTTTAGTTTTCTCAAAACTAGTTTTTCATTCACAGAGTTTGATTGTGCCACCATCAACCCTACCTTAACTTTGTCCGATCGAGCTGAAATTTTTACCAGAGATACTTAGATATATTCTCCAGAGGTAAAATCGGCCGTTTTTGTTTTCGACCATTTCGTTCGCGTTTATGGGGTTTTCGAGATCGTTTTCGTATTTTTGTTATAAAAAAAAAGAAAGCGAGCTTTTGAAAAAAGCTGAAAAATGCCTCTGAGATACAGCCGTAGGTGATCTCAAAAAAAATTTCAGTTCAATCGAACGAAGTTTGATGGAGAAAACCGGTGCCACAATGAGACCCTATGGAAAACCATTAGTTTTTCAAAAAATCCAAGAAGACCCCTTTTGAAAATTTTTTCCTCGAACACGTGTCTCATCAATTTAGGTCCTCTATTTGTGGTAAAAATTTCAGCTCGATTGGGCTTGCCGTTCTTGAGATCTAAAAATCATGAAAAAAGAGAGGGGGGGGTACCCTTAAGCGATGACGTTCAGATTTGAACAGATGAACCAATGATCAGAAGTCGTTCATACACACCACTGAGCTATACTAGCTTGAAATCTTTTCTTATTTAAAATAAAATATATTTGAATGCGAATTTCATCGATTCAATACTTCATTTTCATAAGATGTACTTTTTTCGAAGTTAAGATATTTAACACATAATATAATTTTTCATTTATCTTTTTCAATAACTTTATTATTTTTTAATAAAATAATATCTTTTTTTATTGTCTACTACATGCGACTAATATTATGATTTTTTTTCATTTTTTCGGTTACATGATAAATAATTTTATCGAAGAATTTAATGAATAAATAATTATTCATATAATCTTTTAGTTGGATTATATGATGAAAAGTTCTTAATATTACTTAAATGGTAATATTTAGTATAATTTGCTAAAAGAGTTATGGATAGCTAAAAATTATTACAATATTGTTTTATTATTATATATAGAAACTTTAGAAAAATATGGATTCTTTGCTGTATGTGTGATTGAACTCTTGTCTATTTTAAAATCATCCTGACATTCTTTATTAAGAAGTTTAATGAAGTTTAAATGAATAAAATATATGTGAACGGATGATTTCGATCACGTAGTTGATTATTTTAGAACAGCAATTTTTGCGTAAAATCGCATCCGATTAACAAGAACTGAACGCATACAAACGCGCTTGAAAGCATGAGTGCATTCCAACGTACCTGAAAAAATATTTTAAATGCGTTTAAATGCAATTAGTAAACAAGATGCGTTTAAACGCGTTCAGCTTTTTCTAGAAACGTGTTAAGACGCGGCTCATATTTTTTCTGATTGCGTTTAAACACGTTATGTAGGAAAACTGCGTCCAGACGCGTTTCGATATTTTTTCTAACCGCATCTCAACGCGTTTCATATTGAAAACGTGTTTGAATGCATTGTGGAATGGTTTTTAATCGCGTATGAACGCGTTTTATTGTGAAACCGCGTTTCAATGCATCGACTTTGCGTTTCATGTTTACATGAGTGGAAACTCAGATATCGGAAACAGATTCACAACAACAACTACAACAACAGAAATCAATTGTGAACCATTCTCTGACTGTTCTCAGCTTAATCCATTTAAGCGAGATCCTGGTCGAGGTCCTGAAACAACTCGAGAATTTTTATTATTAGGCCCATATCAACCGATTACTATGTTTTCAACTATTAACCATCGTCATTCTTGTCCTAATTGATATAAAGTTTACAGTTGGGTTGAATTTAGCGAAATGACTAAAAAAGCATATTGTTTTGTTTGTCGACTTGCTTATTCACATGGACATTGTGATGATGCTTTTACAATAAATGGTTTCCAGGATTGGTCGATGGCTATTAACAAATTTGATAAACATCATGCGAGTGCTACTCACAAGCATGCTTATGATTCATACGTTAATGCTGTTAAAAATCATAAAGAGAATATGGATGTAGTCAAATTAATGGATATTGAACATAAAAAGAAAACATCGAAAAATCGAAGTTATTTCAAAGAGATAATTCAAACAATCATTTTTCTTGCCAAACAAGGTTTACCATTTAGAGGACATCGAGAAAGCAACGACTCTATGAATAAAGGTAGATTGTTAAAGAATAGATATTATCCTAAAACAACAATTAAAGCAAAACATTGGATTATCTTTATCTACCAATTTATATACATCATACTCTTTATATTTTAGGTAATCTTCTTGAATTGTTTGAATTTCGAAGTATGGAAAATGAATTAATAAAAAAAAAATTAAATTCATTAAAATACACACCCATGTCACGAATACCGGATCACTTTTAGCGGTAAACCGATAAAACCGGTAAAATCGACGGTTAACCGCGGTTTACCGAATAAAACCACCGGTTTACCGCGGTTAACCGCCGGTTTTCATCCGGTATTCACGACATGGGCACATCATTCCATTCAAAACGAGATATTATCCATAATACAACAGCACATTTTATCTCAAATTCTACTTGAAATTAAAACTTCGAAATATTATTCACTTATGATTGATGAGACCTCAAACATCTCATGTCATGAACAAGTTTCTTTAGTAATTCGTTATACTGATGATCAATTCAATATTCATGAACGATTTGTGGGTTTTGAAAGAGCTTCTGATACCAGTGGAGAAGGTTTATTTCATTTATTAGTGAATTGGTTGAAAAAGCTCGATTTAAATACTGAATATATCGTTGGACAATGTTATGATGGAGCTAGTGCCATGCGAGGCAAATTCAAAGGTGTTTCTACTCATATTACACAGATTATCCCAACAGCTTTATATGTACATCGCAATGGCCATGTTCTAAATTCATGCTTAGTGGATGTCTCCGAAGCTGTTGTGGATGTTCGTAATTGTTTTGGTGTTGTAAAGTCACTCTATAATTTTATTGAAGCATCGCCCAAACGACATCAAGTTTTCGAAGATTTACAAAAAGAATGTGGGGTTGTACCTGTTGTATTGAAAGAATTATGTGATACACGTTGGACTTGCAGATACGAAAGTTTAAAAGCTATCTCCAGTCGATCTTCAGAAATGTTGTCTACACTGGAATTGATTAACAACGGTGATTCGTTCATTTTGTCACATGTATTAAGAACTTTTGACTTGGTTTTTCATGTTTATATGAGGAGTGAAATTTATTTAATTACATACAAATTATCGAAATTTTTACAACATTCAAATATAACTCTGACTGATGCGTTAGGACAAGTGAGTACAGCTAATAAAATTGATGAACCAAAAGAACGTCGAAAACGAAAAGTACCATTACGTTTTGGTGGAGGTGATATAAATCCAACGAATTCAACTATTGAAGATCGATATCGTGATAATTCATTTTATGCCGTTTTAGATACTATTATTACACCAATTAAAGAAAGATTTGATGAAAATTATTTAGCTATTGTAGTTTTATGTAAAAAATTATTTTTAACGAAAATATTATTAGTCGAAGATGAATTATGATCCATTGCTCAGTTTTACAACGTGAGTTATGGTGATTTGAGGGCAGAACAATGATTGTACAAAGTAGCTTTTGATGGAACAAAAGAATTCAATTGATCCACATCAACAACATTTTTTATTGAACGAAATTTTCATTTATCGCTTCTAACAATGAATAAATTATTACGAATTCTCTGGACAATACCAGTGGGTGTGTGTGGTTGCGAGAGAAAATTTCTTCATTAAGAAGAATAAAAACTTATCTAAGAAATACAACTGGTCAAGAACGATTAACGTGTTTCGCATTAATAAATATCGAAAAAGATTTTCAAATTGATATTGATGCTATTGTAACTGATTTTGTATCGAAGAAAGATGAAAGAAAAAGAATATTTTGAAAATAAATAAAAGAATTAAATATACTTCTTGAACAAGAATGCATTTTTTTTCATCAATGCCAATAATACTCATTTAGAAATACTTGATAGCGTTTGAAGAATAAAAAATGAAAGCATCAAGTAAAATACATCTAGAAAATTCTATACGAAAAAAATTTACTGATGAATTGTGTACTATGCGAGGAGAGAGAAAGAGACTATAGTGAACGTAATTTCATTTTAAAGTTTATTGCTTCTCCTGAAAAACTGACCTTGCACCGTCACTGACTGATAATATTCGTTTTGGGTTCGTTAGTGTTGGATGTTTTATAAATACTCTGGTGCCATCGGTGTAGGACCGATAGCATTGACTGGCTCTTGAGAAGATGGCTCCTGATTGATGCTAGCCATCTTTAGGAGTTCTTCTTCCTTGATACGTTGAGCCCGAACCACGGCCGAATCATTCAATACTCCTTTCTTGAGCGAATTGCAAATATAGAGAAAGCCGGAAGCCAATAGAGCGATTTCGAGACAAACGATGAAAAAGATTTCGAGCATAAAATAGCCATATTGATCAAGAATTAAACCGGTGAAGATGTTCCTAGGAGACCAGCAAAATGCTTAATTAATATTCATCAGATAACAGATTTACGTACGTGATGGCAAAACCCAAATTTTGAACCGATTGCATCAGTCCATAGGCAGTGCCCAACATTTGCTTGGGAACCAGAAATGCAACAAGTGGCCACAATGAAGCAGCCAATATCGAATAGGCGATGCCCATCAAGACAAGTGGCATGATCGGATGTACAAAGAGAAATGCGAGTAGACCATGAGCGATGATTGTGGCCGTGATACTACCAATAAGCCAATAAATATTGCGCCCGGTTCGATCGATTGCATAGCCGAGCAACGGTGAAAGAATGATTGACCTGAAAACAAAACGACTCTCTCATCATGCAACAATAATCAAATGAAACTTACATGAAATAGATCAAACTGTTGCAAGCATTCGACCATGCTGGTGACAAGCTGTATTTGGACTCGAATAGTAACTGTGCAACAGCAATGAATGGGAATATGGCAACATAGTAGAAGACACAGACTGCATAAATGCAATAGAGTGAAGCCGGAAAGTGTCGAACATCTATTCATCATAGCAAACAATATTCTTAAACAGAAGGAAATACAAGGCTACCTCGAAGATGAAATTCATCGGCTGAAAAAAAGAAAAAAAATCGGAGAGCTGAATGAATTGAGAAAAAAGACAACAAACCTGCATCATTTGGATTGTCTTTGCATTGTACTCGACGACGTCGATTGTCCAAGCACCAGAGAATGAGAGCACAACCAAGTGAAAAAACACACGTTGATACGGCAATCAAAAGTGTAACACCTATACGTTTCGGACCAGATGTATGACCATCGAGTAAATCGTAAATCGGACGAATAGTATTTAAATTGATGAGACTAGCCTTTAGAAAAAGCACGACATCAACTATATTTGATTACGTTTTCAAAAACAAACAAACTAAGAATACATACAACTCGAGCAAACGACAACTGCAAACCAAATACAAAGTTTAACTGTTTTCCAAAAAACCATGAGACGGCATAAGCAGTTTGAGCGGTTGATAGTGACTCACCGCCAACACCAAAAATGAATCGCCCAATATTCATAAGCCAGATGAGTCGAAAAAAGCCACCGAAACCGAATAAAATTTGACCGACGACAACAAAACCACAAAAGACGACAGCACCACGAGCTGCACCGAACCATTTATCGATCAAGACACCACCAACTGCGGCCATTCTAATCCATTAAAGCGAATCTCTTGTCAAATATAATAGAACAACTACTCACACAACATTTGGCCATGAATACCACGAATAGAAAGAAGTGAATGTCGACGATGAAATTTTCAGATCTTGTTTCATCACATCTTCCAAACCGGCCGGATTGTCATCGCAGTAGTAAGAACCTACAAAGAAATACTCGGAATTAGGAGAAAAGCGAATTTATGTATGACTTACCAAATAGTAAAAAGCACATCAAGATCATAGCAGTCCAACGAAGGGAGCGTCCATGCGGATCGAGTAATTTATTGTTCGACGTTTCATCGTTTAATGAAGCATTTTGTTCCCGAGAATCGGCCATAACTAAGTTGGATTCAGATATCTATTATAGAGTGACAAAGAGCAACAAACGCCATTGTTCTGGCAGATAAGAAAAGATATCACAGAGGAGAGCAAAACACTCGGTTATTTGTTAGTTACACAGGTGTTATTGTCAGTGACCAATTTTTTATTATAAAATGCAAAGTAAAAAACTATACGCAAAATAATTAAAATCTACATATTTCCATAGCCCCTTTTAGCGCGTACAAATGTATCGATATATATATCAAACAGAGACTGGACGAGTACAAGTACTTGGCACTACACAAATGTACTTTGGACTTTACTTAAAGTCTTTTTACTTAAGTACATTTTACTTAGTAGATGTACTAAGTACAATTGTACTTTAGTACAGTAAAACTAAGTACATTGGAGTACTTGTAACGACAATGGGAGTAGACATACATTTAACAGGTCGATATCCAAAAGAGAAAAAGGTGACTCTATAATTCCAAGTTTTTAAGGCTTCCAAGTGATTCTAACACTTTAGAATCAGCTACTTTTTCCTTAGATTTTCATCACTATTGAAAGGACCAACGTGGTGTTGTCTTCACAATACTGAAGAACCATAATGTCGTTCGAATCATCTTTTAAATGATTCCAGAAGATTCTAATACTGTGAAATCAGCGAATTCTCCTTGACTTGTATTGTTACTATTTTGTACAAGAAAAAATCAATAGCTCAGCAGTCATTAACGTTATCTTATAAAGTAAACACTCTTAATTATCAATAAAACTTTACCCCACTTTTTTCATTTAATATTCCAATGAAATTATCTTCGAAACCATTTCTGATAATATCAACTTAAAAAGAACGACAGTACATATTGTGAGTTTTTAGTCAGAAAAGAAGTTTCACAAAAGATATCATATTAGAATAGCATTGATATGAATGAGAAGAACAAGAAATCAGGGAAGGTTCAACAGAAATCAAAATATCACCGATACGAAATACATATTTTTGAAAATATAATTCATCGAAATATAAGAATATTATGACATCTGAATAAATTACATTTTGTACTTAAATACTGATACTTTAGTACATTAGTACTAAGTACCAGTACTTAAGTACGTCGAATGTTTCAGTAAAAGTACCAAAAATACTAAGTATTTTACTAAATATCCAATTTCTGACGATGATCATTTACTGCACTAAACGGAGGTATGTACACCGGGATGAAACATCAAGAATGCATACTTCACTCGCGCTTCTGAAGTAGATGAAGTCTCGCTTTACCCCCTTGATTTTATCACTCTTTCTTTTTATCTAATCTAACATTTTTTGTCTTGGCAAGCTATTATAAAAAGTATCTCCTCATTTTTATTTCTACACTTTCTATTGAGAAAGCAAATGCTGCTGTTTCTTATTGTATTAATCATATGTGGATGCGTTCACTATGAGGTTGATGGTGCCCGTTGGACACCTGAACAGGCCAATGTTTGGTATGCTGCACAACCTTGGTATTTTGGTGCTAATTTTGTACCTTCAACATCGGTGAATGCAATTGATATGTGGCAAACGTTTGACACAGCAACAATGGAGCGAGAATTAGGATGGGCTGCAAAAATCAATATGAATATAATGCGTGTTTTTCTTCATGTTTTATTTTATCAGGAAAACCCGGAAGCATTTTATAAGAAGATGAATGATTTTCTCTCCATTGCTGATCGTCTTCGTATTAAAATCGCTTTTGTTCTTTTTGATGAATGTTGGCGACCAGATCCTGCACTTGGCCCGCAACCAGCTCCTGTTCCAGGACAACATAATTCTCAATGGGTACGATGTCCAGGACAAGCTTGGCTATTAGATCAAAGTAAATGGCCTTTCTTAAAAGAGTGAGTATGATACTTTAAGTTAAGTGAAAGAAAAGATAGAAAACAAATTTTAAAAAAAACTTAATCAGATATCTGTTTCTCATACGAAATTTTGTATATTTTAAATAAGATATACAACTAATGTTCTAACCCGCTTTTCCAATGATTCACGTATCATCTTCTGGGATCTATACAATGAACCTCAATGCAGTCAACAAGTACCTACTGTATTGCCATTACTTTATGAGGTTTATAATGCTGCTCTGCAAGCCAATCCTCGCCAACCACTTACCTTCGGTATCTTACCAGAACCCTTAAATGCCTCATTATCTGTATTTGAATTGGAATCTTCCGATATTATTACATTTCATAGTTATGAACCTTTAGCTGGTACGATGAGTCAAGTTGCTGAACTTCGTCAATTCAATCGTCCATTGATTTGTACTGAATACATGGCTCGAACAGCTGGTAGTACTTTTCACACACATACTCGCTTCTTTCATAAGGAAAAAATTGGTGCCATCAACTGGGGACTTGTAGCGGGTAAAACACAGACATATTTTCCATGGGGATCACCAGTCGGTGCACCAACACCACTTGTATGGTTTCATGATATTTTCAACGCTAGTGGTGCATCGTATTCATCATATGAAATTCAATTTTTTAAAGATTTGGGTGGATCTACTTCATCAGGATCTAATTTGAACAGAACTCCAATTGATATATTTATTATTCTCTGTCTTCTTATTTTTCTTATAGTTTGAAATATATGAATTAACTGGCTATCAATTTAAAGTTTTTGCTGGCATGTACAAACATTGTTAAGAAGGGGTGGGTGAGGGTGTGAGGGCATGTGAGAGTCATATCTTGTTTATTATCAACGTCTTGTTTTTTTCTTTGCTCTCTTTTTGATTTTGTTATATAATACGCTCGTGGAACTCTTATCCTACCTATACTTTAGATTATGTACCTACATATATTATACTATTTGCCGTTGTTTCTCTCATTTTCGTTTTCATCTTCTTTCTTCCTTTTCTCGTAAATAGTTCGAAACTCTTCATTTTTTACATTTGTTCAATTCATCTCAAGTCATATCGATATTCATTTGTGGATAAAATATTACATGAATTTTGCATCTTCTTTGCAAACAAAAGCTCATTTCAAATCTATGACTTTATATCTTCTTTTTTTAGGTTTTTTAAATGAATTTCTCAACTTACTAACGGTAGTTTCTCTTGGAAATGCTTATTGTCCATCATCTCGATGTCTCACAGTCAGAACGAATTGTCTAGTTATATGAAGAACTCGAAATTCCTCATGAACTGATTCGATACGATCTTGATCCTGAGACACGTCTAGATCCAAAAGAGTACAAAGAAGTTCATGCATTTGGAGCAATTCGCGTCATCATCGATCATATTATTTTAAAATACGGTGACGATCTTTTCATTTCAAAGCCGATAATCCAAATTTTGAAAATCACCTATTTTGGTATCATTTTGCCAATGATTCAATGATGCCCGCCATGACAATTAATTTCATCGTCAATTTGATAAGTGGTGAAACACAAGATAACCAACCAATAATGGCATCATTGTTGCTATGTATTTATCGTGCATTTGATTTAGTAGAAAAGCGTCTTGGCATAGCCGATTATTTTTCTGGGAGTGAATCACTGCAGCACACATTACGATGTATATGATCAAAATGTATTTCCAACAATCTATCTGATTTAACTGAATAACAGTAACTAAACACAGTTTAAGATACTTCTTCAGATTACACACACCTTTTCATTCTCACTTATTGTTTTTCTAGCTAATGTGTGCATTGGATGTGTATAATCTGAAGAAGAAATTTTATTTTATTTTCTGGCTACTATTTCTTTGATTTATTCTTATGAGTAAAACTAACTATTTCGTTAATACGCTCATCTTGAATGAGCTCGATATGAACAAGCATTTTTATAACTAGAACGGCATGTTTTTTAGAATTTTTCGAAATCTAGAGATTAAACGAACTAGTTTTGATACAAATATCTTAAGGATTTCATACGGTTTTAACGTATTTGGCATGAGATCGAATGTTAAGGAGAGGGTCCCTTTTAACAAGAATGTTTAGTTTCTTAATTAAATTCTGGACAACTTTGCTTGATAACTTATTTATTTAACATCTGAAAATGAAAGAAAATACAATACAAAGAATATGAACGTTTTACAACACGACAAAATTGAGCCGCATATTTTTTTCATAATTTAGAGACAATAGAAGAATCTTTTTTTAAACAGTCAGTCAATGAATATGTCCTTTCTATACAAATGTTGCTCGATTTGGAACATTGGTGTGAGCCACTATTAATTGCGCTCGAAGACGTAAAGAATTGTGAGTCATTGTTATTGGAATAATACGTGGAATAAATCGTGGCCATATATCAGGTAAACTCATCAATGATACAAATGGACATAACAAAACCACAACATAAATACCATTTAGTAGAATATTAATACTTAAATCAACAAGCACAGGTTGTAGTACTGTAGAGAAAAGCATGACAGTTGAGTAGGTAAGCATAGGAAGTCAAACAATGTTATGTAATACTATAATATATAATACTTGTATGCCAAGATGTCGATTTTTTTCCACATATTTTGTTGTTGCATTTGTTGTTTTTGTCGTAGGACGCGACTGACTAGCGCGAAACTAGCAACAGCACTTACAATAACAGGTAAAACAAGATTTATAAAATGATCAAATATACTAATTGCTGGTTCATAAAAATAACAAGGTCCTCCACATGTTATTATCGTAAAATCAATTTGGGTAATACATGGATAGAAAAAAATAAAATAAATATATAATATAATTGGATAAATAATACAAATAATAATAGGTATATAATGAAGAATAATAGAATGTTTATGAAGAAATACTCGATGAAAAACGAGTAGGCAACGTTCGATTGCAGTATAAGCCATAAGCATGAAAATCATTACATTGAAGGAATAATCTTGAATAATTTTTTTCTCTCTGTCGACCAATTTTACGAAAAATTGATCCATATAAAATATTTACTTCAGTAATGGCATGTGCTCTAATTATCGATATTATTTTGATTGTTTCCGCAATAATACATGTCTTTATTTATGACCATTCGATCGATTTGTTGACACTGGAATGTCTATTTGATATTATTATTCTGTCATGTTTTATCGTGATATTTCTGTCGGTTGTGGTTCGGATGAACAAGTTGTTGACGTATGATTTTATTCGACATTTGAAACGTTTAGAAAAACTATGATTCAGAAGAATAGGAATACCACTACGGATTATTTAAATGCCGTCATTGAATATATGGAAAACTCAAAACATGGTTACGCCATCAAATTACTCGGCTTCGTAGTTAACCAAAAGTTTGCCGTTAGAGTGCTCATTACAGTTTTATCTGGTATTGGTTTGTCTCTCACTGCTTTCATCAAAACTCGATAATATTATTTTGCATAATTCTTACTCTAGGCAACCTAATATTACTTATTGTAACTTTCTAATTTCTATTTTTTACCGCAACATTTTTTCACGATCTTTATGAATGTAACAGATTTGATACCGATTGATCAAATTAATATCGAAAGTTGAATTGTAGAATATGTGAGACTCGATTAACGGTACCCTAGTCTCAATTTTGAACATTCCTTGAGAAATCTTGTCGGGTCTGGTCAAGATCGTGATGTGACAGGATCCTGTCGAGTATGATTCAGGATCCTATTACAATTCTTTGCGTTTTCTTTCTCATAGGATCTGATTAAGTCTAGCTCAGGATCCTGTTTTAGATTCTTGGACTTTCTCTATTATAGGACGTATCAAGTTCAAACAAGATCCTATTCAAGATTTTCTCAAGTTTCTGGTTGGATTATTTGGCTAACTAATATATTAGGATCCTTTCAGGATTTCTCTACAATCCTGTTCAAGATCTTAGCAGGAACATTCAAATAATATTGTATCAAGATTTTTTCAAAGTTTTACTCAGATTCATTCGACAAGTTTCAACCCTATTTTTTCCAGGAAATGAAAATAGATCAGAGAAAGATCTTGACAAGAAAAGAAGAGTGAAACTACATAAATTTAAATCAAAAAAATTCTGCCAAACTTCAGTCAGGATCTTGATTGATTTCCTATTTCACTCTATAACAGGAATCTATTAAGATCTTTTCAAGGTTTTATATTTCAATGATACCTCGGATTGTATCATCAAGATCCTCACAAGATTCGTACACACTTCTTTTCTAAATTTTATGAATACGAAAAAATGGCCTTAACAACGATCTCGATTAAATCCTTAAAAAGAATCTGTGCCAGATCCAAATGCCTCTTACTATAAACAAACGACGATGCCAGATTCTATGACTGAATTATTATTATCCTTTAATGATCTTCTAAAGATTCTTCAGGATCTTGAACTGAATTCATAAGCTCTTAGTAATTAATAAGGTAAAGCAAGATAAAACAGGAATTATATTCAAGATTTCTTCAAGAATCTGCTAAGATTACTTTGGTCAATGAGAACGTATGATTTTATCTGAAAGATTTATGAACTGTTCAGGATCCTAGAAGAAATAGTATAAAGATTTGTTTTCAACCACACTAAATTTCGTCAGGATCTTATTTCGAATCTTCTCATACTTTATGTAGGATGTGAATCCAAGATCCCTTCCAAAAAAAATACTCAAACTATGTGACAAAGCCTAAAAATCAAGATCCAGTCAGTAATATTCAATATCACAAAAGAAAATCATACAGAGCACTTGACAGGATCCCAACAAATTTCTTTTCTGATTTAATCCAATCACATTTTGTTGCCTTTTTATGTTTTTTTTTAAATTAAAATTTATCTAGTTACCAAATAGTTTGAATAATAATGTCTCTGGTTGTTTTAACTGAATACATCTCGTTTTTCAGTCTATCTTAAATATTGATAGTGCTAAATATACTGATGTATTGTAAAAAAAATATATGGTAATATATTCTATCAAAATAATCATTCGATGCTAGTTTATTGAATACTAATAAAAACATGAAAGTAATTTTTTATTTATTTAAATGGAGAATAAGTGCATGTAGTGTTTGTCCTTCATCGTTCAGATCTTTAATTAATTAAAAAATCAATAGTGAAAAAATATTATTAATTGAATAAGAATCATTAAAAATATGCGAGAATCAGGGGAATAAGATTCATATCATTTATCACTTCAGCTTTAGAACAAGAACACAGTCCAGCTGGGTTAGCTGTTCAGTTCATGAACTAAAGGTTTAGAGTTCGAATATCTATGTGTTCACATTTATTCTGTTCTGTTTAGATAATGCTGCAACAATCCTGTCACAATCCTATCATGAAGCCGATAAGTTCTGCTGTAAGTATACATAACCAGAGTGATGTATGCTGGATCGTATCGAATTCCTGGCAGGCTCCTTCGCAGAAAATAGATATAGGTTCCATAGGATTAGACAGAGTCTTGAACTAGTCCTGGAATTTTTTTTCAATACTGTGTGAAAATCCTAGAAGGATCTGGCAAAAATCTGTATAACAACGTGGTAAAATTTTTGAATAACCTTGTTTTTGAATTCTGACAAGATCTTGAAATTCAGTGGCTACACACTTTCTTCAAGCTTAGGCTGTTTTCCTGGTTTTTTTCCAATTCAAAATCAATGGTAAACTGTCCAAGATCATTGAGAAATCCTGTTTCAAATCTTGGCAGGATCCCAAAATTCCGTGCCTACACACTCTCTTCAAGCGTAGGCCGTTTCCTCAGGAAAAACAACGAATCTTGAAGAAATTCTTGCCAGATCGGCAAAGGATCCGGCGTTGAAGTGTCAAAGATTTTCCTTAGGGAGTTAGGAAACTAGCCTTTTACCATATGTTATTTTGCCGAACATAAGTCTTATTCGAATTTAAAAAGCCTAGAACCAATGGGACTTGTAACCTCTTTTCTTGTGGTATGCTCTTGAATTCGATAAGATCTTCTCACTATTTAGGAGAGAGTCCGCCAGGAAACCGGGCAGAAAATAGACAAATGGCCGGAGACGAATTTTGTTTTCTTTTTGTGTACTCAAAAAGTGAGTACACTACTAAAGTCTGTCAGTGTCGGGCCGTCCGTCCGTCCGTTTACACGGTAGCTTTCGATAGGCTTATCGAATTGGGGCGAAACTTTTTGCATAGAAGAGTCTCATTAATATCTCGGTCGAGTTCGAAGATGAGAATGATCCGTCAAGAAATGGCTGAGTTATCGGAAAAATTGTCATTTTTGACTTGACCGTTCCTGAGGGGAGGGTACAGGAATTTTTCAAAAAAAGAATTTTTCCCTGACTAATTTAAAACATATGAATCGGCTCAGTTTTTAACGCTGATCCCGAATATGGTATTAGTTTTGAACTAAACCGTTTTTTTGCTTACTCAAAAAATCAATATACTGTAGAATCGATTACTGTGTCTAGCCATTTACTTGATAACTCTCGACAGACTTCTCTGATTGTGACGAAACTTTTCAAACAAAAGAATCTAATTACAATCTCAGTCAAGTTCGAAGATGAGACAGATCGGTCGAGAGATGACTGGGATATCATAAAACTTCTAATAAATGACCCTGGAATCCCTGGTGAGGAGTACAGGAATTTTAAAAAAAAAGTTTTTTTGTTTACCAGATATATTCCTATCATCAGTTTTGTCAGGGAAACTAGATCCTGATATGCTGTACTATGGGAGTAGCAATAAAAATTCTCTATTATTAATATTCTTTTGAAATTCACTTGAACTTTTCATCACTGCATGTTATATATTCAATTATACCACACATAATGAACTTGAATTTGTTTCACCAAGATGTATTCGTGCACTTACAAAAATAACAAGTTTCTTTTTATTATTATTCACAGGTACAGCTAAAAGAATAGAAACTTTCAAAGAAAATATTTTTTTAAAATTATTTCTGATTTCCATATGTAACTATAATTAGAAACATGAAGTTTGTGCTTATGATTCACATAAAATTTCTCGATAAAATACAGCATATGCACATGTTGGTGATAGATATTCGAAATCATCTTTTTAATACGATTATGTACATGAAAAAGAATGAGCAATATAACATATATCACCAGAAAGAATTTACAATCATATAGATCAAAGAGTTTCATAACATACTAAATGAAAATCCAATTCAAAATAATTGTCGTCTCAATCAAGTATTAAATTAAAAGAACGTGATTTATATTCTAAATGAGTTATGTGATGATCAACACGTTGCATATCACATGATTCTTTTTCGTGCATCAACACCCGAATAAAGAAGAATTTTTATACTTAAGTCATATGTTGTTTTTACCTCTTTTAATGAGAGAGAACAGATAAAACAATCTTTTTAATGTAGTTTAATTTATAACTGAAAATATCTTCATGAATATTTTTGTTTGTCTTATTCTTTGCTCTTATTTACTCGAAAACAGAATGAACTTCCGGAAAAAGAAACAATTGGAAAATGATGATTGAAGTATTTAATATTTTATCATCTTAATCCTCGTTATATTTAGATAATTAAAGAAAACAAGAGAAGAAAAAAAGTATTAAAACTTTTTTAAATAGCCGTTATCAATATCTTACTAAGGGCATACCAAAAGTAGTGGCGCGAGTTCTGTCATTTTTTATAGAAGCGTTTTGGAATTTTTTTTGCTATATATTTTGATAGCCCAAGTCGAGCTCTATAATCCCATGATATTTCATAAAGCTTTAAACAATATAATGTAACCGAAAATTTTCATACTCTTAAATTTTCTCCCACTTTTTAGAATTTTTACTTAAGAAACATATACGAACTAACTATCTGAACTGAAAAACACAAACAGAGCACGTGTATTTCACATCTAGAAATGAAAATAAATATCAAAGAAGTGCAAAAGATAGAGCAAAGAAAGAGAACAGAGAAGAAAACTAGAAGAAACAAAGCGAAGAGACGAGGAATATGCTGTAGAAGAGAATATAGTGTACTGTTTTCAACATAAATCAAAATACGAACACAGCAATTCATTTTTTTTCAAATGGATAAAGAATATTTTCGTTTCTATATTAAAGTGCGTACTGCGCTACATGTCGAGCCGACAGTTTTTCATAATGAATTAAGTGTTGTATTTGATGATGAAGCTCCTCATCTTCGAACTGTTCAACGATGGTCAAAATGGTTTCGTGACGATCGAGAAGATGTTGAAGATGAAGAAAGATCTGGAAGACCAATAACGGAGACAACATCTGAAAATATTCGACAAGTTCAGGATCTTATTAATGATAATCCTTACATTACGATTAATGAACTTGAAGCAGAAAGTGGTTTAAGTCATAGGACTATCCAACGAATTATTTCCGATCATTTGCAATTAAAAAAAGTTACTGTACGTTATGTTTAAACATTTGACAAACTTTCAAAAGACTGAAAGAGTACGTATATGCCAAGAAAATTTATTAAAAGGACATGTCCGTATAAGGCGACTTTTTTGCCCCACATAAAAGTTTTCAAAATCCCTAGCTAAAAATAATCAGGGCATGACCTTAGGTGAAAAACAGCAGTCGGTTTCTTTGACGCTCAAAAAAAATATTTTCGACTCCTCTAAGTCCTTGAGGAGGAGGGGTACAGCAATTTCGAAAATATTTTTTTCAAGATAACCAAGTGGTTATGATTTAGTCTGATAGAGCTTGAAACGGTGATTACAAATATGTGGTCGAAATCGAAAATCACCCTTCGTTTGGCAGAATACGGTTGACTTTTCGGTTGAACCTTTTGAAGGGTGAGAATAGTTTATGATCCCCAAGTGCATCTGAAGTAGGCTTTAGCGAGTTTCAAATAGCAGTACTAAACGTAGAATTTTGAGCTCTATCTGATGATGACAGAATCAAGCTCACATACATCTTCTATTATGCCGTAATGAGCAGATACCGTGCCCGTTTGTAGTATCCTTTTTAGAGTCAAAAGTTGGTATAAGCTATCTTCGTGAAGAAATCATGAACCAATGAGATATTTTAATAATAATTACATCTCAATTGACTCTTCCTAATGGACTAATTTTAATCTTGATAAAAAATGCCTGTGGTAGGTTTTTTCCTGTAACCATGGTACTATGCTCTCTAAAAAGAAATCGTGTCATACTGAACCTTTTAGGGCTCTAGATCTGAGTACCATTTTAAAATCCTTTAAAGGTTCTAGCATAAAATAGTTTTAGCTCCAATCTTTTATTTGTTCTTCTAAAAATGGTTCTAGCTTGGCAAAAAAGTGCATTCAACCCGTTTAATCTAATACTTTTAGTTAATTCTATATAGGCGTAAGCAGTCGACATGATATCCTCATTTGTTTTCTTTCTATTATCAGTTAATAACCCAACCGTATTCGAGCCAAATTATCACCCTCATCGCCAAATTACTAAATCTAAAATATTCACTGTTAATGGAAATCTTATACGAAATTATTTAGTCCCCAAAGTTGTGTTTCATTGCTCTTAAAAGACTGAATAATTTCGTATAAGATACTCATCAACAGCTAATATTTTAAATTTAGTAATTTGGCGATGAATGTGATAATTTGGTCTGAATACGGTTAGGTTATCAGCTGATAATAGAAAGAAAGCACATTGGAGTATCTTGTCGACTGCTCACACTCCATATCTAACCTATTAATTCTATACTTATACCTCTGAATCTATCCGCAACCCCTTACTTCTATACTTATTCTCCTAAATCTTTTCTTAACTCCTTATTTCTACAACTATTCGCTTACTTCTATACGTATCCCCGTAAATCTATTGTTAATCACTTATTTCGAAACTTGTTCCCCTCAAGCTATCCTTAATCCTTTACTTCTATACTTATCTCCCTAATCTGTTCTTGAATCCTTATTTCTATATCCATTCCCTTACTTCTATGCTTATCCTTCCAAATCTATCATTAACCTCTTATTTTTATACCTATCTCCCTAAATCTATTCTTAACTTCTTATCTCCGTGCCTATTCCCTTCTATACTTATTCCCACAAGTCTATTGTTAATCGATTATTTCTATATTTATTTCCCTAAAACTATCCTTAACCACTTCTATACTTATTCCCCTTAATCTGTTCTTAACTCCTTATTTTTACACCTATTCTCTTACTTCTATGTTTATCCCTTTAAATCTATCCTAAGCCTCTGACTTCTATATCTATCCCCTTACCTCTATACTTATCCTCCTAAATCTGTTCTTAACTCCTCATGTCTATAATTACTTCTCTCAATCTATCATTAACTCCTTATTTTTGTACTTAACCCCCTAAATCTATACTTAGCCCTTACTTCTATAAATAATCCTTAATTCTGCTTTCAAAATGCCATATCTGTGCTTAAGTCCTTATTTATCTATTCAAACACTTATTTCTGTATCTAAACTTTTATATTTACAGGGTGGCCACAAAGTTATCGTGCAGCCTTTGATTACGAATAACTTTGGATAGGAATCAGTTAAAAGTCTAGACCTTTCACTATTGAAAAGAGGAGACAAATGCGCATTAAATTATATATTACATAATTTTTTACCAAGTTTTATGAAACTTTTTTCTACTAAGATTTCGAACAAGTTAATGTATTGTGTGTAATCATCAAAGTGAATTTTACAAAATTCATTTTAAGTTTCTGAATAAACTGTTACCATTATTTTCTGAGTGACTAAAGCTAAAGATGCGGGCTATGAGTAGTTTTCTTGATCATTCATTAGTGATTCCAATGAATTTCTAAAAGTTAAATATTCACTTTGGCGATTGCACATAGTACATGGATTTTCAAGTCTCTGAATGGAAAACTTATTAGAACAGTGTGTAATATACGATTTGAAAGACCTTCTTCATCTCTTTTCAAAAGTGAAAATTGCAGATCTATATCCCGTTTCTATCGAAAGTTATGGACACTCAAAGACGGTCCAGTAACTTTTGGATTATCCAGTATGCTTAACTCGTTAATCCTACCCTGAATGCCTTATATCTATGCTTAAGCTTTTATGTCTATCTTTAGCAACTTAATACTATATCTAACCTCCTATCTCTATAAAAATTCAAGTTTAGATATAGAAATAAAAGGTTACGAATGGTATTAAAAGATTAAGAATAAAAATAAGGGATGAAGGAGACAAATAAAGGGTTATATTTTGAAACAGATGGTTTAGAGCAGAATGACGGAACTAAGCATAGAGGTAATGGATTAAGGATGGAATTAATTGGTTCGATATAGGAAGAAGGGCTAAGCATATAAGGTTAACCCTTATTCATATATCTAACCATTTAATTCTATGTCTGATCTTCTTATTTCTTTTGCTTACCAACTTATTCTATATTTACCCTCGTACTCCTCTCTAAACGTCTTTTATATCTAATCCTTTATATCTAATCCTTTATATCTAATATAACCTGCGTTGCTCTATTTGATATATTGCATCTGTCAGTAACTTGGGATGTTTGGGACTGACATCTTATTTATATACTTAGCTCGTTTTGTTATATATCTAATTCTTCATTTCTATGTTAATCCTTATGTCTATATGAAATACTATGAATCTCTATCTGTCAACAATAAATTAAAGAGAGACACTGCGAATCTTTCTGTTGAGAAGTCTTGAGGAGTTTTCATATGAAACCTATGATATTAAGACAATTTTAGTGTGACTTCGTGCCATTGTGCCATAATCAAAGCCTATAGTAAAGCTCTCTGAGTTCTGCATACTTAGCGCAACATACAATTTAATTCGAAATTCGGTATTTGAAAAAGATAAGCATGGGTATTGAAGAAATCAGGGCTCCAATAGCAAATTATATCAGATATTACGAATAAGTGAGCCAATCAAAAAGGTTCAAGTAACTTGCTCTAGAACCATTTTTGTGGAGGAAGTTCTTCATACGAAAAGTGTGGTATGAGGTAGAACCATTCTAAATTTCTAGAACCATTTTTTATCTGTTATGGTTCTTTAGGGAAAAAAATGGTGCGAGATAGAACTCTTTTGTACTTTTTCTGGTTTTTTGCGAAAACAAATGGTGTAGGATGAAACTCTTCTGAATCTCTAGAACCAAATTTTAGATGTTATGGTTCTTAAAATTGTCTAAAACCTTTCGATGGTTTATTAATAAACGAACGAAACCTAAAATGGTTCATAATCTTGTCTAAAATCCTTAATAGTTCTGTATGGTACGCTTTTTTTTAGAGAGTACAAGAACCAACAGGAAAATTGGGACTACGTGTTAAACGTCCACTTTATCAGGCAAATAATATACATGTTACATGTAGTAAATCCGGTGAATTGACTTAAACACGCATTCATTATTGGGCTGAAAAAGTTCTACATTCTTCAGTTTCTGAAGATTTCTTATTGTTATTTGACTCGTCGTCTGGTCAAACAGATCCTAGTACCTATGATGACATCTTTAACGATGATATTAAGTGTGAACGAATGCAAATTCCAGCTAAAACAGCTGGAGATATTCAGCCGTTAGATCGTTACTTCTTCCGACAATGGAAATATTTGAAACAAAAAATATGTGATCGCATAGTCATCGATCGGACAGACATCGATATTACTTCTCGATATAACATCTTGAAAATGCATTCCTTGATACACAACCAATTGTCAGCAAGTAAATTCTCGCCGATGATAATGTATGCTTGGTTTTTAACAGGACATTTATCAAAAGGTCTTGGTACTTTTGAAAATGTACAGGATGTATGTTTTTCTTTTGATGAAGATTTTTGTTCTTTGTCCACGTGCAGTGATTGTTCTTTTATTTGTTGTAGTCATTGTGGCGGTGTACTCTGTTTCAATCATTTTTTCATCGATGATCATAAACATTGAAATAAAAATATTTCTTTAAGACTATAAAAAGATCTATCTTTTATATATATTTAAAGTGATGTTACACTGTGATATCACTAGAGAATAGTATCAGTTTGTATGTCTTTGCTATATCTGCAATCGAACAATATTCCTAAAAAAATTACGGTATTCTGAAAAACTTCTATAGTCCTATATATGTGCCATATGGTGAAAAAATGTTTTGCCTATCGTTTCTTAGTGGGCAGGCCTCAGCAGATAATTGTTTAATACTTGATATCAGGACACTTAGTGTAGCAAATCCACACAATATCAGCCTTCAACTCGAGTACACACTTCGGAACCTTCCCTTGTTAGATAGAAAAGTTCACGAATTTATTTAAACAGCAACGAGTAGAACACATCGCTCTTGCTCTACCGGAAATTTTTGATTTCTTTAATGAAAAACATTTTTCGACCATATCTGTCTCTTCCAAAAGTTCATCTACAGCTTTCCGAAGCAACTTCTCCCAGAAGAAAAATTTCTTAACAAATCATTAGCAAAATCGTGTATTAAACATATACAGTATTCCATAACAGAGTTGCACCGATCTGGTTGAATCAGATAAATTGGCTGGTTTTATTAGTTTGAAAAGCTTTTCTTGTACACTTAACTTCTCCTGACAGACTAAACTTGAAGCTTCGCATTTGAGTTATTGAGAAAAACGTCCATTTTTGATCGTGCAGATACTTACTTTTTCTCACGTTCTACCGAAGCATAGTCTAATGTGTTTTCATTTTCAAATGGGCCTAGAGGGTGCATCGAAGTCATCTTTTGTTAACCTTTTATCCGAATGGCGTACCTACTTCACTACTTAGAATGGAATTATTGGAAGAATGAGTATTCTTTATCCTTTCCAGTGGTGACTTTTTCTGACTTCTGAATTTCATTTTACTTTGCATGAGTGTTGTGCTGCTTTCTCTTTGATTCGGTGTGAAATTGAATGTGCATAATTGATTCTGTTCCACGGGTCACTGTTGTACCTTTTAATTCATGCGATGTTTATATGCTATACAATAAATCAGTAAATGCCTGTCGTCGTAAATGTGTAAGATGAGAAACGTGAAAAATTGAATTGGTGATCTCTTCGGTTTTCTTAGCCCGATGTGTTTTGTATGTGGGAGTTGAAAGAACTTTGTCTATTAGTCTTTTTCGAGGGCGAATATGTTACGAAAGATTCGGGTAATCTCTTCAAATTAGAAAGCGTCGGATGATGTTGAATCGGATCACTTTTAAGGAGGACTCCCTCAGAAAAGTCATTTTTTCGGAAAAAAATCGAAGGTGAGTTTCTATCATAGAAAGATGCGCCGAAGCTTCCTCTTTCAGAATATGTATGGTTTTCGGAAAATAAATGGTTTTTCACAGATGTATCGTATGAAATTTTGATTCTAGTATTATATTTTCGGAGAAATCTTCGTGGTTTTTCAGTTTAGAAAACTGGGTCGTTGCTCGTGTGAACATTGACTATAACATTTTTATATCAACTAGCATGACAGATGACGCTAACCTACTGAATCTATTACGTGCTTTGAAATATTTAATGAAATATCCTACTTCAACATGACTTTAATAGACTTAAACGAAAAAATCCACTTCTAAAACTTTTTCGTTGGTTTTCTCAAAACATAGTTTTCAATCAGGAAAATTGAAACAACTCCTTCTCAATTTCAGTCATAGCCAATGTTTTTTTTTGTTTTAAAGGTCTCGACGAGAGGAAACTTTTGTCCAACCAGTTTTTTTAAAGTCGATTCCTGGGCTGAGAAAAGTGCAATTTACTGTTGTTCAATCTCCATTTTTTATGCTGATTTTTAGACCCTTCCAGTAAAATAGCCTTAAAAAATCAATAAGATTGATTTTAAAAATTCTGGTCGGACAAAAGTTAGGTACTGAGATTAGCTTTAATTTGAAACCAACCCGACCTCGATATCTTGTGTTATGGCCAAGTTATATCGATTCTCTTAAAGGCCAGAAATGACCTATGATTGAGGTGAAACTCCGGCTCAGTAAGGCCAGTCGGGCTGATATTTTTATCAGAGACATATCTCAGCAGGATCACTCATTCCTGAAAGTTTCAGCTCAAAAGGCCAATTCTAAGTTGTAAATCATTTCTGAAGGGGGGGCGGCCCTTAACAATCAATATCCGACTGAAATAATGCGAGTCCGATACGAAGATGTTCAGAGAAAGTGATATTACCCACCGAATTAAAATAGAAAAGTCTGGTAGATCCTTGTGGTCGGTTGGAACCCAGTTCGACTGGAAAGAGCAATATTTGAAGTACAAACTGCGCATAATGTACATTTGACAGAAGAAGTATCAGAGAGAAAGAGAGAGGTAGGAAAATTCAAATACTAGACATATTTAAAAAGGGTTCTTACAACACGTCCCAATATAAAAAGTCTGTTTATCTGACGTATTTTGAATTACACGGATTAGACTTAAACAAAGAATACACCAAAACGTAGCATATTAAAAGCTTTATTGGTACTATTATCGGAATTTCAAAAGAAGGTCAGTGGGTAAAATTTGTATAACTTTTGAGTGAAGATAGTTAGAGACCAGCCACTTTCACCGTTCGATAGAGGGGTTTGGGGGACATGTATCTATGAAGAAACCGAAATTCTTCCAACTATTACGATACTGATTCCAGCATAGACGAAAGTTGCTCAAGCTGTGGAGACTTTCGAAAAAAAGAACAACTTTTATTTTTTTTTTGCAGGTTTACCTCTTTAGAGAGCACTCTTCAAAATGGTATCTAAGCAGTCGCTCTATTTTGTTTCCGTTAGGTGCAAACCAGAGAGGCGCTGCTCCCGTAGAACTATTGGAATGATGAAAAAGGAGAGAAGAAGTAGTGGAATACCGTTGAATCAGACTTGACGAAATCTGCTTTATTTAGTTCTTCAGAGAAAAACTCATGTAAACTTCAATGAAACGCTCTTTTGTTGATCACCGCAGTGGATAACTTATATTTTGAGTTTTTCCTTTTCGCTAACGAAAACTTTTTTGGGAGTTTTCGCTCAAACAGAACGGGGTGTAACTCTACGAGAACAGTAAAATCGAGCGACTGCTTAGATATAATTTTGAAGAGTACTCCCTAAAGAGGTAAACCTGCAAAAAAAAAATAAAAGTTGTTCTTTTTCTCGAAAGCCTCTACAGCTTGGGCAACTTTCGTCTATATTGGAATCAGTATCGTAATAGTTGGAAGAATTTCGGTTTCTTCATAGATACATGTCTCCCAAGCCCCTCTGTCGAACGGTGAAAGTCACAGGACTCTAACTATCTTTACTCAAAAGTTAGACAAATTTTACCCACTAGCCTTCTTTTGAAATTCCGATAATAGTAATTATACACAAAACGTAGACTCTAAGAAAGACACTCATTGATTTTAATTTGTTTGTAGAGGAACATAGCCAGCATGTCTTATGTTGTGACAACCGAAATTTTTTCAAATCCTCCCGCTTGTGCGCCGAACAAATGAACGTAGAACACAGTCGCAAAGTCCCTTCGAAAAAACGATCATCACGGAGTAATAGAACTTCAATCATCGAAGCCGCACTTGGAAAACACTTTTTGTAACACTCATCATAGCGAAGATCAGAAAGTGAAGTTAAATCATCTATACACGATTTCTCACTCGAGAAAAGACACACTTGCTGAGCCATCGTTTTTCATACAGTCACAATTTGCAGCTCTCGCTCAACACACAAATATGATTCACTACAAAAACCCAAAATATTGATGAAATATTACGTTTTTTACTCTTTTGTTCAACTTCATATCTTACTTTCGGTCGTTTACTGGATGCAACGCAAATAAGAACAAAAAAAAGAACTGTTATATAGAAAAAACAATTTTCAGAAATAACAACAACCACCAATATATGCCTCTTGTTATATGTCGCTCTCTCTGGCTGTATTCTTTCGCAACTGATAATCGCATCACTCACAGCGGGAGAACAAGAGCGAGAGTAAAAGAATATACGAAGGGAAAGAATGAATATCATTCTTTCAGGAATCGAAACGCAGAGGCAGGGGAGAAATATACGTGACGAAATGCAATTATACCAACATTTGTCTCGTAACATTTCAAACAAGACAAATACTAAATGTATATTCGTGAGAGTTGCATTGTAATGAATCAATGATGTGTGCAAAGCCTTATTACGAACACGTTATATGAAAAACAGTCATCTTTGTCTCTTGAAATAGCTCTAACAGAGGTATAAGATAGTACATTTTGTAGCGCTAAGAAAACTCTACAAAACTGTAAAGTTAAATATCTGAATCCACGGCTCAGTGTAGTATATAATCGTTATCTTCAAAATAACACAGAATGTGCAGTATGATCACCTATCGTTTCATGTGGGATTTTGTGAAGAAGCTCTTAAATAGCATATCTAATGTGGTTTTTTACGCAAAACATGAATATGATGTCAAACTTCAACATTGAAATAAAACAAACAAGAAACCGGCAAAAAAAGAAGAGAAGTAGCTTAAAAAGACATGTGAAAGTGTGATTTTTAAAAATTTTCTTACTTGAAAAAAAGTATGTGTTAGTACTTGAATTCAAAACATTTTATGTTAATTTTGTAGCCCTTCTCTCGCTCTATCAGAATCCGTAATTGACTTTTTGTTCCCATGCGTTATTGAAATAAAATGCCGAAGAATATATTATAAACCACTCAAAAAATTGGAAAAAAATGATCAATTTTTTTATGTTTTTCGCCGATGGTGATATATAGTAGATGATTCAGGATGGAACTGGATATGCTGTTTTGTAGCGCGAACTTCACTCTATCGATGGATATATTTGACTTTTCTATCCAACTAAATCTTATGAAGAAAATCTCAAAATATTTTCCACTCATTGCAAAAATATGATTTTTATATTTCTGCATGAGGCATGATTAATGTGACTTTGATAATTTTTGAACTGACAAAACCTTAAGAGCTGAAACTTTGGATTTTGTGGTTTCTAACCATGCACTATCGTTATCAATCATAAAAAGTATAGGTCAAAATTTTCGAGAGTATAGGTCCTATTGAAAATGTTCGATCTTCTCATGGACGCCCTCTTAAATAATCATATTAGGAGAATACCCTTAGTTCCTCAAGTCATGTATTAAAGAGTACTCTGACGTTCTCTAGTACTATGTTATGAAAATCATACTCTCTAATATAGGAATTGAAGACTTAAGGGTACCCTTCTAACATGATTATCCAAGACTATGGCAACATATCAACTTTAACTTCAATTTTTAAAATTAAGTTAAAATAAGACTCCTAGGTAAGTTGCGAATATTTCTATTGCTGACGAATGAATCCATAAAAGTCAAAAACAAAAAAGGCGAAATGAAATGTAAGTACGCTGTAATAAGATATATAATAGTAGAATACAGACAAGTGATTACCACTAGTGACAATGTCAAACAAGTTACGAAAGCTTTTGAAGAAATAAAATCTGAATTAAAGAAACGACTAAATGACAGTTCCAAAACTAAAAAGTAACAAAGATTATTCGAACGCATTAATATAAAAAGAGTGACGCCAATTACACCTATGACAACTTTTGACTGAAATAAGAAGATATACAAAAGATATTTGTACACAAATCACTAGATAGAAAACAAAAGAAAAAATCTCAACAGGCACACAAGACAACAAAATACATTAACTAGCACCGTGTCCGGAAAGTCTGTGCAACAAGTTTACTGGGGTTTAGCGTTATGACTTCAAACACTGAAAGTTATGAATTCTATACCAAATGAAATCTCGTCAAAAACGGGATTCGTTGATACTAAACAGTAAGAGTTATGAAAACTTTTTTAAGTCGAGCGTAAGACTGTTTATGACATTTTGTGCGTTATTTACCATTGAAAAGCAAGGCACTAATAATTCAGATATGAAGTTAAAACTCTTCCTTAGATATTTTGATATAGTTCGATAGAGCTCGTTGCACTCCACAAAACTGCGTATATTGCAAAATGTTTAAACTCCTTTTCTCAAATAAAAAACTCGAGAAATTAAATGAAAAATCTCAAAAATCTTTGAAAGACTCAGGTTTTCACGTACCTGAAGAATACTTGACTTTTCAATCAAAATAGCCGTTTCGATTGCCTTTTTACAATCACCATTCCTTCAGAATATACTTTCTAAACGCAGCTTTTCACGCTACATCTGACGAGTAGATTCTGAAGGAATGGTGATTGTAAAAAGGCAATCGAAACGGCTATTTTGATTGAAAAGTCAAGTATTCTTCAGGTACGTGAAAACCTGAGTCTTTCAAAGATTTTTGAGATTTTTCATTTAATTTCTCGAGTTTTTTATTTGAGAAAAGGAGTTTAAACATTTTGCAATATACGCAGTTTTGTGGAGTGCAACGAGCTCTATCGAACTATATCAAAATATCTAAGGAAGAGTTTTAACTTCATATCTGAATTATTAGTGCCTTGCTTTTTAATGGTAAATAACGCACAA
The DNA here is from genome assembly GCA_022393335.1 of Macrotrachela quadricornifera. Classification (NCBI taxonomy): domain Eukaryota; kingdom Metazoa; phylum Rotifera; class Eurotatoria; order Philodinida; family Philodinidae; genus Macrotrachela; species Macrotrachela quadricornifera. Next base: position 113,437 of record JAJEKB010020322.1, read on the forward strand.
AATGTCATAAACAGTCTTACGCTCGACTTAAAAAAGTTTTCATAACTCTTACTGTTTAGTATCAACGAATCCCGTTTTTGACGAGATTTCATTTGGTATAGAATTCATTACTTTCAGTGTTTGAAGTCATAACGCTAAACCCCAGTAAACTTGTTGCACAGACTTTCTGGACACGGTGATATTTTTGAGTGATCTATTGTCACATTTCATTGATGAAACCAACTATTTCTCTGCACCAAGGAGTCTTGCCAATGAATTTTCTTCTTCTTGTAGTTCTTTTTGTCAGAAAACAAATAAAACTTTTGGAATATGTTCACTTCTAAGTATCAATGATCATTCAGAAATAGACGACATGAGAGGTTTTTATAGTGTCCTAATATGGTCAAAGTTTGATGCTACTGACCAGTTTCGGTCGGTTTTCTCAACATATCTCCATCAGAAATCAGCAATTATGGCAACTATTTGCTAACGTCCTGTTGTTTGCGCTTTTTGCATGCGTCCCGTTGATCGTTGTTGGACCGACGCGATTATTGTTTTTGAACCATCCGCAAGTTATTGTGAGGAATACTACTTTGATTATTTCTTCACGAAATCTGCGTGAAACCAATGTGTACAAATAGAATGACAAAGCAGGAAATAGATAAAGACCCGTTTCACCGAGAAATTGGATAAATCTCTCGATGGCAATACGGTCAGCTGTCTTGTTTGGTATATTCAGTGACGCTGCACTATAAAAGGAATAGCACATCAGTGGTATTGTTAAAACAGCATAAGCAAACACTTGAGCAAGTAACATCAGTAGAATTTGCTGATCCTGTTTTCGTTGCAAATGTTGAGCCTTGTTTCCCTCTGTCAGTGAATGATTTCCATTTTGTTGACGACGTTGTCGTTTGAGAGCAAGATTGCGGTAAATCAGCAGAGCACAAGTGACCATGATGAAAATGGGAAGAACACTGCCGGCTATGCATGAAAAAAGACTATGATAGAGTGCTGCAGCATAACTATCCAAGATGCCACAAGTTCCCTGTCGCAAATTGAAAATGATCAAATTATAGACAGGTAACGCCAACCAGAGAGATATAATTCCGAGTACAATGCGACATGCCACACGGACTTGTGCAAAATTTCGCAAACGAACATTAGTTGATGAGGTCGCATATCGATCAAAAGAAGCAAAAACTAAACACCAGCGATAAGTCATCGTACTGGATTGAAGTATGTAGAAACGTAACTTGCAAAAGGCCACATATGTCACAGTTGGATCCACATTATTGAGCGCATACATTGTTGTTCCAATGCCAAAGCCTATAGTAACCACCATCGCCACAGATGCTATCACAAAATCTATGCAAATAATTCGATTTTATGGATTTTCTTTGTCATTCTCATCAATCGATCTTCAAAGTATATTCATGTGTTTTTCTCCTTCTCTTCACTTTATATTTTCTTTTCGTTCTTCTCTATCTAGATTTTTCCGTTCCTGCCTATCACATGTGTTTGATCTTGTCTCTCTTTCTCTATGCGTCATGTTTTCACTTGTATTATATCAGTCACTAGACTCGATAGGAAGATTTCAATATCTTCATTGCGATTCGACCAAACGGATTCACTATTTTAACGAAGATAGAGATATCTTCACATTCTAAACCCATACGAACAAGATTCGTGAAACCTTGGTTAACTGTCATTATTGATCTCAACAAGCAAATTTTACTTATTCATAGTTAAAAAAAAATATACACGATGGTGCCAAAGTCACTTTATCGAAAAAAATTGAACATCTCCATTATGATTCGAGGACATCAGTTGATTTTTGTACCAAAGATAGAAGCATGTTTACGATTCAAACTCATACGAATACGGTCAGTGACACGCCTTGTTAGATGTATTGTGTCTTCTTCTAATCGGTGAAGAATTAAAAATTTGCTTGTTGAGGTCAGTAGTGATAGTTAACAAAAGTTCTCACTTATGTTGTTTGTATGAATTAGCAGTGTGAATATGATTCTATCCTTCGTAAAAAACAATGATTCCGTTTAGTCGAGTGGTAATAAAGACATTCAAAATTTTCTATCTATTTTAGTGACTTTCTTGACACCTAATATATAGCGTGTAGTTTTTCAGCAATAAATGGAAAGGTGATCTGAAGGTTATTTCATCTTATTATCATCTAACCCACAATATAGACTTAGCTGCTTAAGAATTTTGGCCAGCTGGCAAACTTTTGTACTTACGATTTTCACACTAGGTAAATACCACAGTCCCAAAAAATTGATTTATTAGCGAGTTGGGGTTTAAAAAATTCGTCATTTGGTAAAAATAGAATAGTCGAGAACTTGAATTAGTGAAATTGTAGAAACTCATCCTCAATCACCCTTTAGATTGATTTATCTATATATCAGTTATATGAAAATCATTTTGTTAATAAATGTCAAATGGTCTAGTTTGTTTATCTGTTTGATAAATAACGAATTACTTACATGTACAACAAGAAACTCTACGGAACGGTTGTTGGAGCAAGAGCAGAACATTGAAACAACAACCGCCTATGCCGAAAACCATGCAGGTTGAAAAGAAATAACGAATAATTCCTTTTTGAATTAGAAGCAGTGAGCTGCTCAATGTTATGTTTGTGTTTGACATTTGGAGAATTAATATTATGCAGAAGAGATCGATAGTAGATAGCTAATGGTCGATTGGTCAGTATTTTACAAGCGATTTTGTGACGATGCCGTTTCTAAAACATCAAAGGTTTGTTAGAGTGCTTTCTCAAAAAAACCTGTCAGTACAATCCCTCCAAGATGAAAATGTGAAACACGATTGAGCTGCTTACATCATAAATGAAGAAATTTATCAACGTATCTGTCATGGTCTGTGGGGTCTGTAATAGGACTTAATAATTGAATGTTAAAACTAAAGGATATATTAGATTCAAATTCCGCACCTCCGTTTGTCCTTCCGTCGAGCTTTATTCAAAATAATCCCTTTTATTTTCACCCTTGCATTGAACAAATCACTGAATTGCGGACAAACAAAAAAGCAACCAAACAAGCAAATAATTCATTCTTGCTAGACTCTTATCAACGAGAGAAAGAATAGTTGAGTTAAAAATCTATCTTTAGCTATTTTCGCTGTTGGCACACAAAGGTCCTAGTTAAATTCTATTTACAATTGAGGTCAAATTTGTCTTGGCTCTCTTGATCGTTCTAACATAAAAGTCAGTACTTCAATGATAATTATAAGTGAGATGGAAATCTATCTGTGACTCGTCTGACTGTTCCAATCGTACATGTAGAAATCGAAAAGTCAAATTGTATATTCACTTCCACTATTTCAGTCTTCGTATAATGCGCTCATAGTTAGATTGTGAGATCCCAATCTCTATTGTGTGTACATGTACATATTATATGTAGGGGAAAAAAATACACACACCACACAACAATCGTAATGCTATATATAAAACATGGGAAAGTGCTGGAATCTCCATAACCGAAAAATCTCATAAATAATGAACAATGAGAAGGAAACATCACCCTCACAAGATGAGATAGAGAAGAGAGAGCGTCCAAGACAATCAGATGAAAGAGAAAGGGAAAATGCCAACATATATATATATATATATATATATATATATATATGTCGTATCGAAGTTAATCTGTTTGACAAAGTTATAACTTCGATAAAAGAAGCATCGAAGTTGTTGTTAAAAGACTGAAATGATAGAAATAGATTGACACCGAGTTTATTTGGGTGAATCCCTTTTCGTCCTCACTCTTCCGAACATCCGGTATCATGACCGGATGATCGAGAGTATAATTTTGAGTTACCGATGTCCGGAGCAAAAATTGTCCGATGTTGGAAATGGTAAATTACAGGGTGTTCGTAACATAAGGTACCGGCTGCCCGGAGCAAAAATTGTCCGATGTTAGAAACTGTAAACTACAAGGAGTTCGTAACATAAAATGACGGAAGAGTGGGACAAAAAATGATCGATGTTCGAAACGATAATTTGCAGAATGTTCGGAATATAAAATGATGGCTGTTAAGAATGAATTATGGTGTTTGCTTTTTAAAATGGAGAATAATTCATTCATATAGTATATTTGTAAGTCGTTGGGTATAGTGACCTCTACAGGTATATACATTCAGTTAGATTTTCTCGGAAGTAGAGATCATGAATGAGCGATGGATTTTACAGATAAAGTGTGAAAATCACTGATAAAAACAAAGCTGCAGTGTCATACAGAGGTTGATATCTCGAATATTATTGGTTGAGATGATGATTCATGGACCTATTGACTTACTTTGGTAGTTCACTAAATGCTCGTAAAGAACCATTGTTCTCGAAAAGAAAGAAAATATTTATGTATATATTCGCCATTTTATCTTTACTGCATCATCTTTTTTACTCAACTAATAGAATCTAATGAAAAATGAAGTATATCTTAACGAACATCAGTCTCCTTTTCCTTCCGAACACTCTGTAATTTATCGTTTCGACCATCTGATAATTTTTGTTCCGGACATCCGGTATTTTCATTTCGATCTTCCGGTTTTTCCATTTCGGACATCCGGACACTTTTACGACAACTGGGTGGCGTTACGGACATCTAAGACCGATGTTCGTAAAAAAAAGCGAGGACGAAAAGGGTGCCCCCCGTTTATTTATTACTACATGTTGCTGAATGATGATAGCGTGAAATACATAGAACTTGTGCTTGTTTACATTTACAACGGTGTGTTTTACAACCTCCCTTACAGTCACATTTTAACATTTCTTGTCCACCGGTAATGCTCTGAAATCTGGTGATTTCTCTTAATGACTTTGGCTCGTCTATTGAAACATCTTCAGCATGCAATGTTGGTTCCCCCAGTGCTTTAGCAAATTGATTAAATGCGAAATAGTCGAGTAGAATACCATTTGTCGTGCGCAACTGGTATTTGTTTTGCTTCAAGTCCAATATGACAGCCAAAATATTGCATGTGTCAGTGGGACCACGATCAACGTCTTGTACAAGTATTAACTGTGGGAATAGTAATTAGAATTCCTATCGTAATTGATGACGAAACATTAAACAACTTACAACATTATCACCAATAAGAAGATTAGACAATATGCTTTTTCTGCGTGTTCCGTAGAAATTCTTCAGCTTGCTTTTTCTGGCCATCTCGAGCAACCTGGCGAATTTCGTTTGTTCGTTACATTCGATCGTATAGTGAGACCATCTTTTCTTTAGAATCAATTTCCTCATGTACTTCATCTTGTTCACTACAGACTTCTTCGTCTCCATCTTGACAACCCTCTTCTTCGAGTCTATGGCCATTTTCGTTCGGATCGATTGTGTCTGAAGTAACGTCAGATGAACCTAGGTGATTCATTAATTCTTCTTCAGTTGACACATTATTGAATATTGACAAAGGTAAGGATGTCGATGCTAAACCAAGCTTGGGTTCATGACCAAACAAAACCGCATAAGGGCTGTTTTTGATCACTCGATGATGACATGAGTTCTTTTGGAACTGAACAAAACGCAAACCATGGGACCATTTTCTAGAGTTGTTTTTACGAATCCAGGTACCTAATATTAAAAACTGCAACATTACGATAGTAATTCCTTACAGTCAGCAAAACTATTAGTTGTTTCACATCTTGATTGCATCTCTCCATAGAGCCTTTAGACTGCGAACGACGCGCTCTTCCATGTACTATCTTAAGACCTACCCACATGCTATCTAGTTCATCAATGACTCTCGCCACAAACTCACGTCCATTATCCGACTGAAGGATGATTGGAACACCCACAATCGCAAATATGTCTAACAGTTGATACGCTACTTCCGCAACTCTTTTGGTTTTCAATGGCCTTAAAAAACAGAATTGTGTGAAGTGATCCTAGTAGTTGAGAACATATTTATAGGGAACATCGAGACATGATTGCATATCCATCAGATCAACTTGTCCACGAGCATTAAAATCGTCCGAAGTCACGGAATGTACCACCAGTTTTGTCGAGTTCTTGGGTTTTGTCCGTTTTTGTTTGCACTCATCACATCCATCAATAAACAATTTGATTTGTTTTTTTGTAATATTAGCGAATTGTTTTTTGATTTCGTTCATCGTATTTCGTATTCCGCGATAGACAATAGACAGATGATTTTCAAGTATCACTTCAAAAAGCTTATAAAATCTAACGTAATACTTTGTAACACAATTTTCTGAGGAATTCATTTTTTTTTACTAACTTGATTTGAGAACCAAAACTGATCATATCATATGTTTTCATCAGTGATATTTCCTGTTCGTTTCTATCTGAATATCGCTTCAGCTTCGCACCCGTAATTAATTCAAGAGTTTGTTGATAACTTTCTAATGGGAATAAAAGATTGTTCGATGAATCGTTCTTGAGTTTCTGAACTTCTGCGTTGAATTGTATTTTCCATTGAGTATTATCATTTTTACTTGTTATTGAGGACGACAATGCTGATGTAGCCATGTTATTATTCCAGTGTCAGTAGTGAATCGTCATTAAAGACAAAGTATATATTTATTTCATAAAAAACGCAGGATTTTATATGCTAGAGCGGATCACACATCTTCGGAGAAAACCCATCAAATGATCGAGATGGAGAGACCGGAACAAATCCAACAGATACAAGACATATGATAAGATGACACAGAGAAAGAAAGGAAAAGATCAAACATATATGACAGAAATAAAAAAAATCCAAATGTAAATGACGTGTGGAAGGAAAAAAATCAATGATGAAGAACGAAAAGAAAATACATATGTAAGGAATAGAATCAGTAAATATTATCATTTCAGTCTTTTAACAACAACTTTGATGTTTTTTTTATCGAAGTTATAACTTCGTCAAACAGTTTAACTTCAATACGATCTATATATGACAGGAAAGGAAAACTCTCATCTATACATATAGCGAAGAAAGTTTGTCTGTTAGCTTATAACTTAGTCCCGATAAAAGCTAGCGTCACCAAATTTTCCACAATACTTCCCTAGGTCCAGAGGAAGGTTATAGGATGGTTTTTCACTTAAAAATTTCACCTGAACAGAGTGTTTGTCCCCCCCCCCACCCCCCTTTTGTTGAATTACAACAGTAAGTATCTTTCCTAAAGAATCTCTGTGTGTGATTGTTTTCAAATTATTCATAAACCACTTAATCTAAAGGGATGAGAGGGAACGCGAGGACGGACTGCACTGTATCACGTGACTGTTTTCGTGACTGATCAGTTGATCACCAATCACATTTTACGCTTAATTTTCTGGGTTTTTATCCGTTTGAGTAAACATGAGTGAGAAGTAAACTTAATGATCACATGCTGGTCACGTGACTACTCACTTGTTGTTCATGTGACTGTTCATGTGGTCACAATTTGAGATTTTATGATTAATTTTCTGTGCTTTGATCTATCCCACAAGGAGAGATATGCCCTCCATCTACGTTTCAGCGTGTGTTTCTGTTTCCGTGGCACCCTCAGCGAAAGAGATGCCCACTGAGTGTCTTCTCGTGTTTCTGTGGCACCCTCATCGAGTGACACGTCTACCGTCTATGTTTTCGACCTATATCTCCTATACCTGCTACGCTTGATTTCTTAGTATTTGATCGAGTTTCCCGGGATATTCTCTCAATGCATCAAATGGCTGGCGAAATTCTGATTCATCCCATTTTCAGCGTAAGAAACTCTTAAATGTCCTAAACTAAATACTGAAAACCTAAGATTGAGTCAATTTTTCAGCTCTAACATTTTTATTGGTTCAAAGTTCAACACGGCAAACCTTTAATAGATTGACTTCTTACTGTAAAAAATCTAACTGATGAAGAAAGTAAGCCCCAAAATATCCGATTATATGAAACCTAGAGCCAAAAAAAAAATGCTTCGTTCACTGTTACGACGTCCAAAGAATCTAATTGGATTCTTTTTCAGATTCCGAAAAACAGTTTTCTAGTGTTGAACATAATTAACCTGCGCGCTATGACCTGGCACAAGTCAACATACTCACAAAATTCTATTAGTATTTTTGATATAACCTCAGTTTGGTGCAAACAAAAAAAGTATTCGAAAAATTGAAAATCTAATAGTGCCATTCGATTCCTCGACCCCGATTATTTTTGATCAAACTTTATAAACAGTTGAGGACCTAAGGGTACCCCCATGGTATAGCAGCAGAGGACCTATAGGCGGCATCGAAATGTAGCGGAAGTTTTAGCGACGCATCGATAAGTTCTAGTGTTAGTGTTTTTTTGACCTTCGAACCCATTCTACACGATGTTTTTTTGAGCCTGACACAAACCCACAGGCAGATAGGCAGACAAACTATTTTTTTATATGATCCTCACTACAGTCGAGGGAATTATTAGTTTTAAAAATAAAAATATTTTCTGCTAGTTTAGTGAACTGTTTTTATTTTCAACGAAACTAATTTATCCTTCTTGAAAAACTATAATCTATTTTCATTTGTCTTATTCTCTTCAATGAAAAAGTCTACATTTTATCATTCGAAAATTATCAGAAATAGAAATTATTAACTAATATTGGAGAAAATTTGTTATATTTTATACATTTAATTTTATTTGAAATAAGTTCTAAAAGACTATCTTATTAAAAGAGAAATCTAACTTATGTATAGATATGCCAATATAGTTCATTGGTTCAAGTGAGTCGACTTCTAATCTAACGTCTTATGTTCTAGCCTCACTAGTCGCACAATCTAAATGTTTTGTATAAAAATCAAATAAATGTCATAGAGGATGCCTCGTGCATGAGATGATCTCGATGTAGATTGAATCTGCGAGCATGGAATTAAATTTTGTTCCAAAAAAAATTAAGTGTGTTTAGAGACGTTCATAAATCGAAACGCGTTTGAAGCGGCCAATGTTTCATCTTATTTTTGGATGCGTTCAGACGCGTTCAAGAGGAGAAACGCGTCAAATGTTTCAGTTTTGACGCGTTTACTGCGTTTATTGTATGCATTTTAAACGCAGTTCGGATGCGTTTACAAACGCGTTGAATCGAAAAAATTTTCACATGGGTAGTGAAAGGATCAATGTAGATGTAAGATGATAATGTCGAATTAATTTTAGAGGAAGATGACGACATTTGGACAACTCAATGCATATCATCAATTATTAACACTGTTAGTTTATTTTAAATAATGATGATGTTATTGCATGATCAAGTTTATGAAAATATATCAGATGAAGAACAAGAAATTGAATTATATAGCGTTAATGACGCTAAAATGTCTGATCATGATCAAAGTAGTGAACCATTGTCAACCAAACTACGTGTATCAAAAAATCAGACAAAAAGTGTCGAAACAGGACATAGAAGAAACCGAAACATGATACATCGAAGGAAACGTTACCGATATTCAATAAACCTTTTAACTGACGACATACACGAAAGAAAAAAAATTAGAGAAAATCATCATAGTTGTTTATTTTCAATCTAGTTTAACGTATTTATACAGGATAACGTTAAATCCTTTGTAAGATAGGGAGATCTTTGAAACAGTTGGTGATGAACAGACCAACATCGCATTCGGCACGTTGATAGCAGGGGTCACGTCTTTCCGTATTGCTGCACACATAATATCTTATTTAAGGAGTCTGTTTGCTTTCATTTATAAGAAGTAAAGATGGAAAATGTCTGACCGTCAATCGTAGTGAATGAGCACTCAATGGTCTGCCAATATGTGATCTCTTAAAGCCGTACTCTGAAATAAGATCTCGACTAGTTTCTATTGTCACACTCTTTTTTTTCTAAGGGACGACTTTAGAACATACTGTTATGACATGATAGTATCACAAGGGTCAGCTGTCTGATGCTTATTTCTATGGAGATGAATCTAAAAAAATATGGATTATGATTGATAGTGCTAGTTTTGTATACTAAGGAAATTCATGACACATATATATGTCGGCGTCAGTTAGAGAGTTAGATCGAACTCCGAGTGCACAACATAATCTAACATAAACTTTTTCAGTAATTAAAAGCCGACTTAAATGTAAAAAAAGAAACTACAGAAAATTGTCGTCAAGACTAAAACAAAACATTCAGAAAGCAACCAATGGGCCCAAATATAATTAGGACCAAGAAAAAACTGAACGCAAGTTTTTGTTGACGATATGCAATATACTGTTCAATGTAGATATATCTATAGAAGACATTGACTGAAATGCTTGATTGTTTAAAATAAAAACTAATATATATATAAATAGTTACTATACTATAGTCGAAGCTAAAACGATACAAACGTAGTATAAACACTATAATGTAAATGATATTGTATTTATATGAGTCTAGTGATGGTATTGTTGACTCTATTACGAAATGTATCATAGATAAATTTATCGCATTGTGGATGTGCCCTTAATCCATCAATTAAATATTGAGTTACTTCTTTACTCTGTCTATAAAGCTACAGATAATCGATTCAATTAAAGACACTGAATTTTTCTTTTTCGCATTATGTGAATATAAATCAGAGATGTCCATCGCGGCTGAGAGCCTGCCGCTGCCGCGCCGCGACGTGACACTAAAAAAGCTTGCCGCTGCCGCGATGGTATTTTTAAAAATCTCTCGATATTCAAGGCTGTGACTGATTTAAACTAGAGCCACTGTCGCTAATCGCTCAGGTTCGTCAAGTCTTATATTGCAGCAGACATCAATGTCAAGATTATCTGTAAATTCATGAGTTTTTTAATTTTTTTTTCTAGAAAAGCTGCCGCTGCCGCGACGCGTCGTTAAACACTAACCGCTGCCGCACCGCGCCGCGACGGTATTATTAAAATTGCTACCGCGCCGCTGCCGCGCCGCGCTGGTTTTTGTAAAAACTCTGTCGCTGCCACTGCCGCGACCACCACGGCGGCAGCGCCGCGATGGACATCTCTGATATAAATCATCGCACTTACTTGTGAATTGTTGTCTATTTAAATTTATGGTTCAAAACATACTCTGATTAAATAAATATGGTCAAATAGTTCACTTACAATAGAATAATTCTAACTTTTAGGAGTTTTGGTAACAATTGTTACAGCTCTGTGAATTTTACTATGTCGCCATCAAACCATTCAATAATTGATTCTGACAGAAAATCAAAAGAAACTTTTAAATTTAGATATATAAGTTTTACATCTTATCCAGACAGTCTACAATAAAAGAGCATATAATAAAAAGAAGGAATATACTTAAATCAAAGAATTACACCATCGGTTGAAGAATTAAATGAAAGAAAAAAAGTATTATTACAATCATGCTCAATTATTATAATTAATAGAGCTACACTTTATTAAAAGCACAACAATACTCTGTGGCAAATATTGGCTCGTCAACAAATTTTTATCGTTTTTTCAAAAACTTCTATTTTCATTTTTGGACTCCAGCGGTATAACTAATCTTCAGTTATATATAAGTCATTACTATCAATTATGTACCACTACTATCTATAATACATAGCAGTGATCGATATATAATTGAAGACTAGTTATACCGCTGGAATCGAAAAATGAAAATAGAAGTTTTTGAAAAAATGACAAAAATTTGTTGACGACCCAATATATTCTTCTACTCATGTTAAACAAACGTTAGGCGTTTGTCTCCGAGAGAAAAAAGATAAAGAAATCGAACAAGAAAATGTTTTTGTCAACATAATCGCTCGAACGTTACATTATAAGAAACAGTGATGTTGTTATTTCTTAAAGTAAAAAGTTTAAAATCATTCATTATCATGAATACGTTTTTTCTTTGAATGTTTTATAATGCAAATCTAATAGAACATGTAATGAATCTTAATGGATAAAAAGAAGGGATAAATGTTAGGTTTTTACTGTCTATTGTGTTCACTCTAATTTTAACTATTCATAAATGACAAAGTTCTTTTACTTGTTTTAATCTTAATACTGTAAGATACACTGGAACTTCCCAATGTGAACATCTCTTCAAAATGAATATCTCCATACAGTGAACACTTTGAATTCTCATTGAGCGCTTTTTGCTCGAAATGAACCTCTCCTTAGTGAACATCTCGTTATAGTAAACAGTGAACGGTTTTTTTTCATGCTCGTCGGCTAGAATAATCTCTACAAGGTGAACGTTTTTCTTACCTATATTATGATATGTATGTAATAATGTTTTTCTTCTATCTTGTTCTTGGCAACATGTCAAGAATTTTTTTTCTTTTTTGTCATTTAATATATATATATATAATAGAGTTTTTCTTTCCTTTCAAGTTCATAGCCTATGAGATTTTCCCATCTCATTAATTTTCCTGTCTTATAAATTTTCCCATCTCATAGATTTTCCCGTCTCTTAGATTTTCCCGTTTCATAGATTTTCCCGTCTCATAGATTTACCCGCCTCATAGATTTTCCTTTTCTTTGTTCATCATCTATAGGTTTGAGAGTGAGTGTATGAGGGAACTGGTAGGATGATTCCGTCTTCTGTCCATTACAGATCATTCTCAATTGCATCCAATAAACAAAGACAAGAAGCGAATGCTAAGTTTCGTTGATCTGCGCCTAGACAATAGAAACTCTTTACTCCGAAAATAAGCATAGACCTCTATATAGTGAACACTTTTCAATATTTCCTTGAGTGTTCACATTAGAAAGGTTTCAGCATATAAATAGGTTATAATTTGTTAGTCAATTATTAAGATTTATGTTGGTAGAAATCTCTTTCAAAATTATCACTGAAAATGTACTCAGTCAAAACTGTTTAGATTTGGAATGACGCCACAGATGTTTAGAAAATTCTATTGGGCTAATTTTAATAAGTTTTAGGTCCGTTTGGATATGCAACAGAATAATTTTTACAAGTTTTCAATGTAAAATAAGATAGATATAAATGGAAATATTATAATAATGCTAGTTTTCAATCTGAATCAAATCGAATTAAATGAAAAATATATTTTAGTTAGTAAAATGATTGTATCATATCTGCTCAACATTATTAATTAAAGTTGTATATAACTAATTCACTAAAGTCTGTGTTAGTTATAAACGTTTTGAGTAATATGACAACAATGGTTTTAATCATACAGTATCACAAAAATATCGGTGACATTTTATCTTAACTTTATTAAATAAAATAAAGTTTGATGAAATGTTTTATTTAACAGCGTAGAATATTTCACTTTAATTTAGGATATTTTTATACTCTACTTTAATATAAAAAAAGAATTATATCAAACAATTTAAAATAAAGGATTATTTTCTTTTTGATGTCGTTAGTAATTTATTTAAATTCATCAAAGTCATAAAAAGATAAATTAACATGCGTAATCCGGAATTATTCTATTCATATTTTTATTAATTGCTTCATTCTTGAAAGAAAGAGAAATGTAAAAAAAAACATGTAAGTTAAGTTATTATAATCTCTGAGAATATTTCCAAATAGTTCATTAAAAATATAAGTATAAACACATTCAGGAACATTTAAACCTTGATCTTATATATCGAATTAAAAAGAAATGACTCTTTAAATAATGGACTTATCAAATAACAATTCATTTTCTATGAAATGAATTTTTAACCGAAATTCTTGTCGATTATGATGGCCCGAAGATAATCATTCGGATTTCTTATCACATTATCAAGTGATAGTTTAATTTGATAAAGCATGGTTCTGTTTAAAGCAAACATTGTACAATATAGTTAAAAGTACTTGAGCTTGATTAATTAGTAAATCGAATGCATTTATTAAAACTATACTAAAAGAAAAATGCATGAAAATATACTTTAGAAAACAAAAAGAATCGTCAGGTAGAAATAGATGAAAATCAAGGGAAGATTACATTAACCAGACATAGGACTTATTCATAACTTTGGATAGAATGGTGAACATTGCTTCAAGTTGAGCTTGGACTACTATACAAATAGAAATTGATGAATAGGATAAGTTTTGCTCGGCATCTTCAATCGAGCTATCTACATATATTTCGAGTTTGATATGAGCATTCTCAAGTATCTTTCTGGTCGACGATGATTGACTGAGTTGTAATAAGAGTGCACCATTGCACACACTGGTGACTGTAGCTGATACTAAAGTTGAATTGTCATCAATAAGAGTTTAATGAAGACTAACTGCACATATTTTATATAGGTTGAATAATGAGCGAGATACGTGATAGAAGGGTGAGTAACATGTCATTTCATCTGGTATATGCTCGAATAAGTCAGTGAGAATTGCACTACTTGCATTATTTTTATCAAGACCTAGAAGTAGAACATTGGGTCGTATCATATTCGGAATAACTGTATCATTCGCGAGAACAGATAGTTTGAAATGTGCCAATTCTGCCATAAAACAAATGCTGCTCTCCAGCCCGATATCTCCAGGATGACCAAATGTGGTAGCATCTCTACTTTTTATCGTTACAGGGTCATTATATGTATACTTTTTATAGTAATTATGAGCCGTGGGTAGTTTTATTGGCCTAAAGATACCCGATGCACGCTGAGTGATCCAAGGAGTTTCAGGCTCGCCTGTTGCAAAAATCAAGTCTAATAAAGACGACAGACATTCTAATTCAGAAAATATATCAGGCAAGGTAGGGTTGATATAGTAATACATGCCACCGAAGCCGGTATTATGTAAACCGTAAATAAAATCTGGTTGAGCGAACTGAATTGCGTTCATCAACGCTTGTGTTTCATTCGGTAGTGTGTTCCATCTATAGTTTTTATGCACTATCGGAAAGTCCATTCAACTTGCTCTTCTACTGCCGGTCGGTAATAATATTGTACATATTGATAAATAGTAAATGGACCAGCAAATCAACCTTCATTGAGTCGCGCTCCATCAAGATCAACACATGACAAGAAATGACATGCATACTTCATAAGCAATTCTATGTGTTCAAATAAAGCATCACATAGGAATGCTGCTAACAATGAATCAATTGATTCATTTGAATGTGGAAAAGCGTAAATTAAGATGAGTTTGGGTTCATTTCCAGTATTTAACATTGAAATCGCTTCTACATTTCATGAATATTGAACAATCTGATATCGTGCAAGGTTTGGGTGTTAAACTGCGCATAATCTGGCACATTGTTCATTAGACTGTTATTAATTATTATGAGAATGTCAGCTAAAAGCAAAAAGGTTTCACGTCCTTATCCATAGCAATGAAAAATTATAAAATTTTCTTCCACAAAACGTTGGCTATAAAAAGATTTACCACTAATTATACTTTGTGCAGATACCAATAGACTAAATACATGTACAATCGATTACAATTTTGAAGAGTTATAGTAAAAGTTTTTCTAACTTACAAAAGAATGTATTGCACCACCATATTACTGTTAAATATTGCTTCGTTACGATGAAAATGTTGACTCGGAAAATTTTGTTCTGATGTTAATTGATAAATTCTACAATAAATAGGATGTGTCATGAGTTTAGACATATGCGAAAAAAAGAAAGTTTTTACTTAATTTGCTTATGACCATTTTTTGCATTATTTAATAAGAATCACATTCAATCTCAAGTATCATGTCTTTATTTTAGCAAGAATAAAAACAATTCTTCGTATCACTATCTAAAAAAAGAGAAGATTCTCAAGATAATTACATTTCATTTACCCTTCATAATTTTCCTTACTCTCAAATATCATTTATGATATATTACAGAAGTACAATAATGCAAAAACATCTGATACTGTGACTTTCTTGATCGACATGATTTGAATTGAGATTACGAAAACGATTAATAAGCAACCTTTATTAGTCTTATTCAATATTTGTCTACAAAGATTATATGTATTTCACATCTAATTTGATAGTAACAATTGTGAACTACTATTAGCCTCTTTGATTATAAAATTTTAAATATAATGTAATAAACACTATTCTCAAAAGAGCACATTCATAGTTTAATCGTTTAAAAGATTGTTCATGCCTATTTCTCACTTATCTGCTCAATTTATGTTGCTATTATCATGCATATTCTTCACTACTTAACCTGTATATCTTGATTCTTTCACCCGTTTTTATGGCATTTTCAATTGTTTCTTCTAAAGACAATTTGTTAATCTTGTTTTCGGAAAAATAATAGAGCTATAATAACATCAAATACTATTATTAGATTAAAATTTGTATTCAAGTATTTCATAGCTAAAATAACTGGCTTCAGGTATGTGTTGAAATCGAACGATCTATTACTGTTAAGAGAAGTACTCGTTTTGATATAAGACAAAAAGCAGCAGAATGGATGATCGAATATGTTTTCATTTTCAGTTTTATTCGTATAGTTCAAGATCCAATGCATTGCGTTCTAATGGATTATAAAGTTGGACAACGTATATGATGTATAGCGCTCTATTCAAAACATGTAACAATCTACAATTCAATAATGTTACTCGTTCCTTTCATGCTACCATTATTAATTACTATTGTATACCATCGCGGCTTGTCAATGCTCAATCTTCTATACTCGATTAACATATAAAAAATATTTACTTCAACAACTTCGTCAGCATCGGCAACTTCTCATTTCTCAATTTACGCTCATCAATCTCAGAGTATCTCAAGTAATTCTCGTATTTTTATAAAACTAGATGAAATCTGCTCGAGATTCATAATATTTTCTCTCCTTGAAACTGGCATTACTTCTTTTTTATCATTTTTGTTTTATCCTCTGTAATGTATCTTAGAGAGTTGAAATTGAGGATAAAAATTTTATAATTGTATTTCCATAAAGATTTCTAACAGAATCAATAGAATAATATTCAGTATTAGCCAGTCTTTATTTATTTTTGATCCATAAATATGATCAATTAATAAATAATAAAAATACAAAAGTTTTGATTATGCGCCTTTTGTTAGTAGCACCAGTCTAGTTTTTTTTTGTTTTAAAATAAAAACAAATTCTAAAATTCTTTAAAAAATTGTTTATATTAATGATGAAATAACTTTTCTAATATAAAATAATAATGAACAGATATGAAATGAATGATAACCTTTAAAATTGTTCGAAAGAATTAAATGTGATGAATATAAAAACAAGAAAAATGATGTCAGAATGAACAGATAATCAATAGATAAAATTTTCTTTATTTTAATATTGAATCATCAGATGTCTCTGCTCATATTCAACATCTTTTTTTTCTTCATGTCTATTTTAGATACGGAATATATTATCTGTTGTTTCGACTCATTTAGTAGTCGATCTAACTGATATTTGTTATACTAAAAATGAAAGGTCAGTTTTATATTACTTATCTTAAGAATTCAATTGATTTGTTTTAGTCACTTCATTACATGTGGTGAAGATGGTGATATTCATGTTTTTGAAACAAATATCGATCAAGTCGAACATATTCGCTGTACTAATCAATATTATTACATTGTCGTTCATATGAGTTATCGAAAAATTAAAAATATTTTTTTTTGAATTTAATTTTATTATTTAAGGAATATCATTTATTTGTCGGTACAAATAGAAATAAATTAGAAGTACAATTATTTCCTCATAGTCACTCATTATTAAGTTTACATGGGCCGTTCAAAAAGCATCCAGACTAGTTTTATTATAAAACAATAAGAAGCAGTATTGTATTTCTGCCATATCCGATCGGAAACGGTCGGGAAAGCTGTCGAAAAAAATTCGGCGAATTTTCGCCCGGATCCGTATTTTCGGAACTTGCCGGATATGTCCGGTTCCATAGTCACAATTTTCCATATTGTTCCAGCTATTTCCTATATTCGGAAACGATACTCATATATATACCAACCATATCTATCTGATCCGAGCTAATAATAGGAATCTCAAGCTTTGTGTTGAACCATATGATCTTTTGACTAATAAATCAATCTGTTATTAAAAATAGTGTTTCTTTTTTTAGCATTTTCTTACAACTCATTGCTATAAAAAGTTTGACCAAAAACCAACGTCCAACAATAACATCAGAAATTGAAAATATACTATAAATGGATCAAAATTTTGTGACTTAAATTGATTAGGATATCTTTTAATTAGAAAGTTATAAGAACAATCCATTTTTCAACAGTACATGTTTGGGACATTTATGTCAATCATTTCACTATACCAGCATAACATCTTTCCAGCTATTTTTTTATTTGTCGCACAATGATCTACCAAAAGACTGATAAAAAACAACCTAAATTTTAGCACAACTAATGAAGCAAATTATGAGACTGCACAAAGGCTTTCATCGATGTAAAAAACATTCATGTCACTTCCACATCTCAAACGTTGATGACTACTGAAAAGAAATCTGACTTCCTCTTATAAAATAGCCGAAATGAAGAGAGTGATAATACACTATCTCTTACAACTGACATTAACGAGAAAAAATTTCTCCAAACGATCCTTTGTACTTTACAAATGTTTCATTGAGGCTTTAGTGCAACTGCCCACTCAACAATTGGTTTTGAATATGTCACTCTATACAAAGGAGCCCATTCAAAATATTTTACATACGCATTGTGATACTTTTCTTCGTACGAAAAATACTTCAGGTAGGATTTTTTTATTGATTTTAGTAAAACGAAAAGTCGTTTTGAGTCTCTTTTGAACTTAGCCAAAACGCGAAGTGTAGGGGTAGATTATCCTGTATACATAAGTTTGAAGTGTAAAGAAAATTTTCTCGTAAAGATCTTCTGTAGTATTGAGATGTTTCATTGAGGCTTTAGGTCGACTACCCAAACCCCGTTTTGTTTTGAACATGCCAACTTATATAAGGGAGCCCCTTTGAAGTATTTCACATACACATTATTTTTTTTTTGTGTATGAAAAATATCTCAGATAAGATTTTTTTTATTCATTTTAATAAGATGAAAAGTCGTGTTGAATCTCTTTTGAACTTAGCTAAAACGTCAAGTGTAAGGATAGATTATCTTGCACACATAAGGTTGAGAGGTAAAGAAAATTTTTTTGGTAAAGGTCTTCTGTAGTATTGAGATTTCGTATTAAGGCTTTAGGTTGACTACCTACTGAGCGTTCTGGCTTGACTATTTCGGTCTATATCTGGGAGTGAGTGTTAGATATTAAGAATGCAGTTTTCCATATATTTGCGGTATGATATGTATTTCAGAAAAGGTTTGGTTTCCTAAGCGTCACGCTTGACTTCACGCTCGATTATACACTATTTGTAAAATAAGTTGATTAGCCTAGTCATTGAAATACTAGGCTTGGTAGTAGAGTTCCGGATTGAATAGGATCGATGAAACTTTTAAGTCATATGAGGTTTATGATTATTACGCATGAGTTTAGGTCTTTGCGAAGTATAAATTAGACTCTTGCATTCTTATGAAGATATGATTACTATTCATTAGCTCATATTTTAGAGAAGTCTCGAAGAAACTTCTACATTTTATCCGGGGCATGATATGAATTAGTTGAGATCATTGAGGAGCCTCAATTAGACTCTTACTTTGTTTAGGAGGTAAAGTTAAGACTCATTAGAACATATCATTGAGAAGCCTCAATGAAACTTTTAACTTCTAGCGTAGCTATGGTATTAATCAATTTAGATCATTGAGAAGCCTCAATGGGACTTTTATTTCGCATCAAAGATTTGATATTTATCGATTTAAATCATTGAAAAGCATCAATGAGATTTTTACCTTCTGCCAGAGGTACGATATTGATTAGTTTGAATCATTGAGCAGTATCAATGGAATTTTACCTTCTATCGGAGGTATGATTACTACTCGTTGGATCATATCATTGGGTGGACGCCATGAGATAGTATAGACTCTTAATGACACTCGTACCACGTATTGGAGGTATGACAACTACGTAGCAAAGCGGATCATCGAGAACTCTCAATGAGACTTTTTTGTTCAAGTGGTGATGTGCTCACTACTCAGCAGGTCAGATCAGTGAAAAGTCTTATGGAGGCCTTTTTGGTCGTCAATGAAGGTTTTGGCTCCAATCGGTGGTATGATCACCACTCAGGAGAGCAGATTATCGAAACGTCTAAATCAGACATCATGGGGGCTCAATGAGAATTTTGCGTCCTAGCGGAGGTGTAACAAGCACTGAGCGGAGCAGATTATTAAGAAGTCTTAATGGGAATTCTGGCCTTAGTCGGAAGTATCATTACTACTTACTAGAGTAGATCGTCGAAACGTCTTAATTGAGGTTCTGGAGACTTTTGACTATGAAAAAGTCATTTTTAAGCATTGCATTTGATTGTAAAGAATTTTTGAGGTTTACTATTATAATGTATTTAGATTTTGTGCAAATGGTCTTTCTCGTTGAGGAGGATTCATTATTTTGAGAAAGTCTTTAAAATGTTGATGCAGGAAACGATATCTTTTCCGGTTTTTTCCGAACTCACACGAGATAATTCTGCTGTGGTTCCGGAGAGATCCGGATTGTTTTACGAACGTATCCTGTTGGTTCCTTAGTTTTTTCCGACAGGATACGCCCTCGATCCGTTCGATTTCCAGCTTGTGGAAATGCTTGGAATACACCGTTTTCGGTGCGATAGCTTTCCGGTTCGGAATACTGCTTCCCTGATCCGTGTTTTTTTCGGCCGGTTCCGACCATTTTCCTGTATGGAAACGGGCGGATTGTTCCCGGAAAAACACCGTTTCCGGAGGCCGGAAACTTCGACCAGGGTTGTGACTTCTACTTATTCGACTTGATCAAAGATAAGCTGACCAGTCAAGATGATTCAGAATCATTACATGATGCTGTGGATGATTTCATGTGAACTCCATAAATCCAGGGGAGTACAAAAAGACCTTCGAGAAATGGATCGAAAGGATGCAGCTGTGTTTTGATAATCATTGTGACTACCTTGAATATTTAATGAAATAATCACCAAATTCATTTTGTTTCTGTTTTTTTATCTTTTTCACTGATATCGTTACACAGTAGAACACATGGAAGCAGGTTATAAGAAATGATGAGAAAAAAAGAACGATGTATAGACAAAAATACAAGCTTCTGCTACCAGAGAACTGTACGCAAAAATAGTTTTCTCGAAATTTCACTAACTTAGTAAAAAACGAGGAATTATCAAATAGCATAGAAAGATAGAGCAAAACACGCTCTATCTATTGGTAAGAAAAGACATTTTTGTGTACCTCTGCTTAAGGAAAAAAAGTACCTTCTCCACTACTTTTGGTATATCCTTAGTAACGCGACTATATAGAGAATGTCAAAAGTCCTAAATATAC
>JAJEKB010020322.1:175599-263275 GCA_022393335.1 Macrotrachela quadricornifera
CTATTTCTTAGCGGACTTTTCTCTTCTTTAGCGGACAATTATGGCCATTTTATTAATTTCCGACGTCATTTTTCTATAATCGAGAGAATCTTTCTTTTGTTCATACGTTATTATTTTTTGTAGGAGAATATTTCTATTTCTTAGCGAATTATTTTTTAACCGATGGATATTAAGCTCACTTTACTGACTTCAAACGTCATTTTTTCTATAATCAAGACGATATTTTTTTTTATATTTTATTATCTTTAAGAAAGTTTTTCTGCATTTATTAGAATTTTCTTTTTAGTCAACGAACTTTTAAGGTACGTCTTTCAAACTAAATAAAAAAATCCGCTCATTAAAGAATAATATGGTGATTGGATGTATTTTTAGTTATTTTTATATTATAAGAATATATTAAAGATGACGCGAAAACAGTTAATAAAACTGTTGTATTACTTACATGTTTAAAACTAGTTGTGTGTGTACCAAAACGCTCGTTCTATCTATGTTTCGTTCTTCACACTAGTGTATAAGAAAAATGAATGACGTTTACGTGAAACGAGCATTATATGACAGAGTCTATTTTTTTTTCTGGAATATGTGTTTGTAAACTAACCGATGCTTTACTCGTGACTTATTCTTTTTGATATGGAGCAGAATGAAAGACAGAAAGATTATTTCTATTGAATTGTCACTACATTAACCGATTTCTATTTTATCCGTACTTAATTTTTTTCCTTTGATAGTTATATACATTTATCATTCAAGCACAAGAGAAAAGCTCATTAAACGGAAAGAAACGTCTCGTAGACCAATAATGACTGTGTGTTGGACATATACACATGGTCTTCTAAGTTTTATTTTTAATAAATTTCGTTTATTTCATGAAATAGTGCTATTCCAAGTTCTATTTAAACCCTAATACTCCCAAACAGGATACATTTTGAGCCCTCTCAAAAATCTGAAAAATCAGTTGAAATATTTGGTAATTTTCTAGTTTTTGAAGGCCAATGGCGTGTCTCACAAGTCGTGGGACACGCCATTGGCCTTCAAAAACCAAAAAACTATCAAATATTTTTACTGATTTTTCAGATTGTTGAGGGAGGTCAAAAATGACCCCTGTTGGGAGCACTAGGGTTAATCAACTAAAGAAAAATTGTCTTTTTTTCTTCAAGCACATATGAGGTTGAATAAAATATATAATCGAAAATATTCTGTCTACGTAAGAATAGCTATTTAATAAAGACTTGGAACAATGTTAAAGATCAATATCAACTAAATGAGATACAGCTTACAGTTTTATAGAGTCATCATTATGGAATATAAATACGATAGCAACTTGTTTTATGATAATTAATTACGGACTGTATTCGCTATGAATCTTGAAAAGATTATAAGAAGAAATTAATTAACTTCTTTAGAAATATCTATATGCATTCACATAAAAAGCCTAGTAAAGATCACAAATAGATTTTCCAAAGACTCTAAACTTGCAAAGTTCTGTAACATTCCGAAAAGGAATAGGAAGTAATTTGACAAAACCCTTCCACTTATTTTACTCTGTACTGTCAAGATCTTTTTTGATCACAGATTTGTATAATAAAAAAGAATCC
Source organism: Macrotrachela quadricornifera (assembly GCA_022393335.1). Lineage (NCBI taxonomy): Eukaryota > Metazoa > Rotifera > Eurotatoria > Philodinida > Philodinidae > Macrotrachela > Macrotrachela quadricornifera. The sequence goes on from JAJEKB010020322.1 coordinate 177,195, forward strand.
TTCCACTTATTATTATTCAGGTCTACCCGATATGATATATGAGTCCTGTCCACTTTCACAGACTTAAGATCCTAGGGCGAGTTCTTAGCTGGAACAGAATAAAATCTCTATAGAAGTCTTTTATCCATGTCTGTGAGATTCTCAATCTAAGTCTGTTATATATCTTTACCGAATGCTTAGCTTTAAGTTGTATAAATACTTTATACAAAAATCTACTAAACACTTAAATGAATCTTTCTAGATGGATAAAAGGACATTGATCTCTACATTGAACTGAATACGGTGATGGAGAAAAAATTCAACTAAGAGAAGTTAAAATTTTGAACAATATCAAAATAAATGATATAACCAGTTTAATGATAAGAGACACATTAATATGTATTTCTTCATTCTAACACTAGGATCGATAGCAAAAAACATATGCATATCTATCGGCATAACTATTGTTAACAAAACCGCCCACCACATATTTTTCACTGAATCAAGAAAACTAGTTTTGTTGTTGTTAATAACAGTGACAATTAATAAGCAAAAAATACTGTCTTATAAAGATGAAAAACTCGTTTCTTTAATATTCGAATTTGATTGTTCATTTAAACTCATTAACTCTTACATATAAAAAGTTCTGTTAAAGTGACTATTCAATTCCACATAAAAATAACGAGCTTATCACTATTTCCAACACAATAAAAATATATAAACACATACCTATTATAAATAAGCCAAAAAGCACATTCAAAGAAGATTATCAATAAACAGCTTTTCTACTTTATATATCAGTAATACAATAAATGATTTCAACCTCAACTAAATTTTAATTTCACTTGCCGCAGATATGATAGTTTATCCATCTGATTTAAACTTATTCAGACTACTTTTTTTATTCATCCGAATAAAATTCATCATATGAAAAGAAATATGCTTAACAGAACAGAAAAATCCGTTGGAATAAAGAAATATCTCTTTGTCCATCATATATATGATAGTTTGTCCACTTTATTTATTTATATTCAAACTATCTTTCGATTTATCTGAATAATATAGATTACATAAAAAGAAATATCCTTAACAGAACGAAAAAATCCGTTGAAATATAGAAATATCCGTCATTTGAATATTCATATTTTGCTTTTTCTATAACTACATATATATATATAACATTTCACTTCACGTGTTAAGTTTATTCTAAGATCATGTACCACATAACTTGAAAATAGTTCAAAATTTTAGTTTTTGTATTTAAGATTTACTAATAAGATTTACTAACTGATAAATTTTAGAAACCTTATTTATTGATGTTCGTTGCTACGAAAAATATAAGAAATAAACACAAACATTGTCGAATCGGTAGATCATTTAATTTAATCTATTTGTATCGAATAAAATTTCTTGTTATAATGAATAATTTTTATGAAAATTTTGACTTATACATTAATCAATTGATTGTAAAAAAGGAGCGAAGTATACAATACAGAACGATACGTATTTAAATATTTCGAATGTTCTTAAAGCACAAAATCTAAATATGTCATCAAAACTGAAATTTTGGGTTAGAAGAATCTTTCATCTTGTTGAAATAGGATCATCAGATTTAGTTGAGTTTGGAATACCAAAAGCAAATAAAAAGACTAAAAACGGTATGAGTCATATACTAATTAACGTTTGTTATTGTATTCAAGTTTATTGACTATAAAGACATAGAAAAATTGGCTGTTCTATAATAATATACAATAATATATAACATCATTTCTTAAACATTTATACAGTTCAGTTTTTGCCATTATGTCTTACAGTAACATCTATTAAATGTAAGATTTCTACTTCATTTGTTTATGAGTTTAAATCTGACTTATTACTATATCTTAACTTAAGACATGCATATGGTACATCGCATTCTTACACTAAAAATCAATCATTTCGTCTCCGCCCTCTTCCCCTGCTCGTAAAACCATCATTAAAAAAACAGTGACAATAAATTAATCAATACAGGACAAAAATAATTTACTTTTGAATAACAATTAACTAATCATTCAATGTTCCCGTATCCTCACCATCAAAAAAATATACAAATTCATTATCGAAAAAAAATCTTTACTTTTAAATAAAATTTAACCAATCGTTCAATGTCCTCATGTTTTCACGCTCATAAAATACTACTTATTCATTTTCACAAAAAGAAATAATAATAATCTTCGTATATCTTCCTTAATAGATAAACTAAAAAATTTTCAGGTTATAAATACACAGTTTTACTTATTTCTATATTGAAAATATCTTTTTTTTAATATATATGCTAGATTTGTCTAGTTACTTTAAATTAATTCATATTTCTCTTACATTCGTTTCAATAAATCAGTGCATGTGAAAAGAAATGTCCTTAACAGAACAGAAAAATCCACTGAAATAAAGAAATATCCGTGTGACTATCAGATATATAACACTAGATTTGTCTAGTTACTTTAAATTAATTCATATTTTTCTTACATTAATTTCAATAAATCAGTGCATGTGAAAAGAAAAATCCTTAACAGAACAGAAAAATCCACTGAAATAAAGAAATATCCGTCACTGAAGCATATATATTTTGCTCTTCCTATAATTATATCTATACATATATATATATACGTGATACTTTACAAGGTATATAAAGTCCCATATAATCTCAGCGAACTTTAGGTAAAGTGGACATTCTTTAGATCTTTGACACTGCTGAGGATTTGATGGTTTAGTTTCGTCCCCGATATGCAATTTTTTTGTATTTGTGTTTGTGATGGACAATAATTTTCGAAACAGAATTTAGCGGCATATGATAGATAATAACTAGATTGGATTTAGTCAAGGATCAAGCGAGTCGTAAGGATGAGAGTTATTTGTTTTAATAAGAATATATACTTCTTGTACGAACGTATAGTTAATTTCTATTGTTTATGACAATATGTATTTTAATGTTATTTTTCAATTAATTTTTATTGTAAAAAGAAATAAAGTTGGAATCTGTTTTATCAATATTTATAAAAATACAAAAAAAAATTCAATATTTCTATGAATATAATATAAAATTTTACTAAAAAGTATTATATATCGTTCATCACTAATATCATTAAATAAATTTTCTGATTTGAAAATGATACAATAACTTTCTATGCTTTTCATCTATTCAATCGATCTCGAAATTTAAAAAGACATATTAAATATTCTTGTGTCGATAGAAGATAATACAACGTGCATCATTAACATTATTGATATTTGATTCAACTTTAATTTTATTGAAATTAGATATCATTCCTCCTATATGATTAGGATATTATTACTTGTGTCGATCAATAAAATAAAATAATAATTGTAATAAATTTAAAGAAATAAAATTTTTCTTGTACTTTTTTGTTTTGTTTTATTCTTAAAGTTACCTTTTTGATCCATCAAAAAGTATATTCACCTTTCTCTTTACGATTATTATATTAAAAAACTACAAAGTTGTTATTCATAACTTTTTATAAAGCTTCTCAATGTTATTATGACTATAATTCAACTCTATATTAATATAAAGTATAAGCAACTTTATTATGACTTCAAATAATAAAACAAAGAAATGTCAATAATTCTACCCAAAGTGAAACATGATTTTGTTAACAGAACAAAAACTATAAGTCATATTCCATGTATGCATGCATATGAAGATATTATTTTAAAAACAATTTATATCTATTTTATGAGAATTATTAGTTTTTTAGGAAATGTAAGTTAAGTTTAGCTGAAGAATTATCATTTCAAAAATTTCACAGAGAAATTTGTCAATGGATAAGTATTAGCTTAAAATAATTTCAGATCTTATTAATAAACGACTGTTATATCTTATTATATTGATAAAACAATCACATTAGTTAGAGTTATTTTATCATATGAACAATATTTATCGAAAAACTATGCTGATAATATTCTATAAAGCAAAGTCAATCATCTTTAAATCATAATTATTTATATCAAAATCTTAAAAATGCTTTCTATTGTAGATTCAATCTTATTTATACAATAACGATTAGATGTTTCTACAATTGTTGATAGTAGTTTATTCTTTCGTTTTTACTAGCGAAAGACATTTCAATGGTGGTACTATTACTTGGGCTCCAATTCATCCTTATGATAATTCATCTTCAGTAGATATTACTATTACTCAATCATATGCATGGGCATATCCAACAATAACTTGTGCAACAAATGTACCTATTTCTACTAGTGGTCGAAGTAGTCAAAATTCTAATTTAACTTGTGTTGTTGATTGTTCAACAGATGGTGGTTATTCTACTAAACCAATTGATATTCTTACTGATTGTACATCAGTTAGTTCATCTCTTGGTATGATGAATAGTCAACGATCACATAATATGACATTAACTGCAAGTGCACATTTTTATCTTGCAAATGTTGGAAGTGCTTGGGTAGCATTAAATGATCCTGCTCAAAGTGGTCTTGAATGGTCAATTATAACTTTAATTGATTTACGAATGCGAACAGATGGTTTTATGAATACACCACCAGTTGCTAGTGTTGTTTCTCCTCAATATGCTTTTGTCAATAAAACAATTCAAATTAATATTCCAGTTTCAGATGCTAATGCAGGTGATGATGTTCGTTGTCGATGGTCAACATATACAGCTGGATATCGAAGACGAAAACGATCTGATAATGAAAGATATATAAAATATCAATCTGTTACATCCTTAAATAAAGATTTATTTGAAGATGAAGAAATGATTCATATTAGAAAAAAAAGATCTTGCGGTTGTGGTGGTTGGTGTTCACAAGGTTGTTCATGCGGTTGTAATATTTGTGATGACACTACATGTAATAGTTCGACATGTACTCAAAATCCAGGTTGTCCAAAAGTAACAACTTTGACAACAACCACTACGACAACTTCAGTTAGTACTACAACAATTGCAACAACTACCATTGAAACTCAAGGAACATTAAAATCGACTTCATCATATCCTCATCGTCAAGCAATTGATGAATGTGGTGGAATTTGTTATCCTGGTAGTTTACCTAATGGAACAACTTTATCTAATTGTACTATCACATTCACAGGTACAAAAGCTGGCACTTGGTATGCAGTTGCTGTTCAGGTAAATAAATTATTATTTATTCATAGTTATTATACTATCATTTGAGATATTAATCTTTAGAAAAATGCATATTAACTAATATAACAAAGATATTTGCTTGTCTTTTACGACACATTCTAATATTTTTATATACTATAGACTAATTATACGTTTTATATAGGTTGAAGATTTTATGAATGAAACAAGTACAACACCATTAAGTTCAGTACCTGTTCAATTTTTGATTTATGTTTCGGCACAACCAACATGTACGACTGCACCTATTATTTATCCTCTTACTAGATGTTTAGAAGTACAAGTTGGTGTTTCTATAAGTTTTAATCTGTCTGCAATAAATTTATGCAATCCAAGTGTGGCCACACTCTCCGATATTGTTGTTTCAAATGGAATTACTGGTATGTCTACAGGAAATCTAACAACTTCATCAATAAATTCATCAATCTCTTATGTTAAATTTACTTGGACACCACAAGCAAATCAAATTGGAACACAACAGTTATGTACACTTGCATTTACAAGGTAAACTTTCGTTATTCCAGCTATACATTAATATAGTCTATTAATTTTAATGATCTAGTGAAAAGTTACAATCTTCTCAATATTGTGTGACATTTACTGTAAAAAATACATCAGATCTTTGTGTAACAACTACAACAACAACTACATCAACAACGACACAAACTACAACCACAACTTCTGTGACAACAACAACAACCTCAGAAACAACTACGACAACATCGGAAACAACAACTTCGACTACTACATCGACCTCTACTACCAGCACCACAACATCAAGTACGAGTTCTTCAACATCAACAACATCTGCTACAACTACAACGACAACAAGTGCAACAACAACAACAGAGACCACCACAACAGCGTAAGTACATCAATAAGATGTTTCTGTTGGAAAAGAACCATAGAGAATTTAACTGAATAACATTAATTATCTATTGTTGGTATCTATTGAATTTCATTAAAAAAAGTAGCATAATTAGACACTGATTGTTTTTATTTTTTTAGAACGACAGCCACAGCAACAACAACCAAAGCTTCAGGTAAGATTTATTAAATTTTTCGAAATCCGAAACGCAGTGTATATAAAACATGAAAATCAAAACAATTTCTATTTAAGACTAATAGACTTTCAAGATTTCAATCGTAACCTTCATTATGAACGACAAGGTTTTTTAATCAATACTGAGAGATGCGTATATGTACATTGAATACTAAACTAAAAAGTTTAATATCTGTATAAAATGAATTAAACTTTACAGGTTAAACATATTGAAGCATGTATAAAAGAACTTTATGATTCGTTTGTTATCCTATAACATACATAAACAGTGATCACATACAGGTTCATACATTATTAAGGACGATTTCTTTTCTTCTATCTATCTTTGTCTCTTTTTCAATTGCTTTTTTCGCATATACTAGCAAAGCGATTGAAAACAAGAGAAAGATAAATGAAAGAATATAACATTTGCTATTTTTCTAGGTAACTCGACCAATTGGCCATTAATTTTGGGTTTATCATTATTAGGTTTAATGTTAGCCATCTGTTGTTCTTGCTGTTGCTTGTATCGGTTTTTGTGGTAAGTCCTATTTTCAACAAATTTTAATTCAAATCAGTACTAACTAAAAAAAAACTAGAAATATATTGAACTGTATTTAATAAAAAATTATTTTTTAGTAGGAGTCCTGCTGCACAACGAAATCAACGAAGAAAAGCAGAAATTAATCAAGGACAATATACTTTGCCACCACGAAGCATAGCAGATATGATACATAAAAAACGAACTGTCAGCCAAATATATAAAAGAAGCACATCAAGCAAAAATCATGTTGATAGTGAAGTATCCGTTCAAGACCGCATGGCTAGTACTTCCCCATTAGATTTATGCATAAGGTTATCTGATTCACCAACTCTTATGACAGATGTAGAAGAAAGTAGAGTTTCATCAACAGTTTCTGTCAAAAAAATTAGACGTGATAATATTACTAAAATGAACAATACTAATATTGAACAAGAAAATTATCATGATGATAATGAAAACAATCGAGTTATTCAACGTTCCGCAGTGAGTGTTGTTCGAGTTAATAAATTGCTAAATATGGATGAATCAGATAAAACCAAATTGAATACAGCTCGAGAAGAAAGTTTAAGTGCGACATCAACAATAGCATCGAAAAATGCTCAAGTTAACGTTACTAAATTACCTCGAAATAAAACAATGAAAAATCGGCGATCGCAAGCATCGAGTACTGGTAATGTAAGCACTATTCGATTACCAAAATCGTCTATTGATATTGAATCAACTACAAATCGTCCGAAGAAGTCTGCATTTACTAATAATGGTGAAGCGAATGCAAGCAATGGTGTAACTGTGACGAAGCTTCCACGAAAGACTAGTGTCTCTCAAGATTCTCATTCTTAAATCAATGTGATTATTAATTCATCGGCTTTATAATTTCCTTTTAAACTTATATATAAATTAAAGTTAATCTTTAGATTTTTATCAATAATGATGTTGTTTTTTATTGCTTTCTTGCGTCAAAAGTTCTTTTAATATACTCATTCATGTCACGAAATATTTTAAACTATATCGCTGTATTTTTTTGCTTTTTAGATCTAAATAAATACAATGAAGTTGACTATAATCATTTAAAATAGGTTAATAATTTGATAGAATTCACTAACTATTGTATAAGACAGAGGTGGTCTGTCATCTATTCATTCCTAAAACATTTTTCAGTAAATATCTATAAATTTCCAAGAGATAATTCGAACGAAATATTTTAAAAGATTACTAACCGATTTAATTATCAATATTCTATTCTATTTATTTTGAGAATCATTGTCAGATAAATCGTTGAGAAGTGTAATGCTATATTCATCTCAATGTGAACAAACTCCCCATAAGTTATGATTTCCAAAAGTAAGACTATGAATTTCAAATTCCAAAATATATTAAGTACCCGCAATTTTCTCATTGTGAGTAACATGTTTTGACTTTTCTGGAGCAATTACAAAGGGCTGACATTAGTCGCCTAAATTACACTTGACATACTACTTTCAAAAACTATTCTACATTTAGTTGAAAGTTGTGCGCAAGAGAATCTCATATTAACTTTGTAAATGGACAGCGAATTGCTCGGTAGCACCCTTACAAGGCGCCATTCACGACTAATAAGCACTCTCATCCTATCTTCTTTTCAAACTAATCTTCTAGCTGTGTTACGATTGAAACAAATTGGTTCTCGTTCCGTAAGAATGAGGAGGTTTTTAATAGGATCACTCCTAACCAGGACTCTTAAAACGCAAACGAAAAAAGAGACATAAAACTAAATCAAAGAAAAAAATATAGAAACATACTATGTTGAAGAAGACATGTGTGACAATAGAGATTGAGGAATATTTCATCAGCAATAGATCATCTACGCTGTTAGTTAGCTTCCTGCTTATAGATTGATTTGTATACTCTCACACAATAATGATTTGTATGTAAATAAGAGATGATCCAAAAGTTATGAAGCGATATATAGACAACTCTTCCGTGTGCATTTAATTTCCTTATGAATTATTACCATTGTCAGTTTTGTGGAACTCATAATTATATATTTTTGAAGAAAATAGTGAGTGCAAATTTTAAGTCAAGGTTTTTCAGCTTCTCCCTCATTACAGGCACTCTCCATTACAAACGCGTCTTCATTGCGACTGACGTGACATAATAAATGATTGTTGTGGTTTATCACAGTTCTCTTGGACATAAAGCTTCGCTGCAAGCAAATCTATTAATGTGGAGTAATAACATTAAAAAATTTACGATAATTCAACTCCTAGTTTGTATGAATATGTGAGTGTCACATTTTAGCTCTAAAGGGCCTGCACTGACAAGCATTTACGAGACAAATGCTTCTATATATGTTGAAATGCACGATAAGTTGCCAAAGTTCATTGTAGATTTATTCAATGAGTTTACAGAACAAGTTAAACTAGCCGTTAAATAAGTAATGGTAGGAAACGAAATGCTAATATACCAGAAATAACCAATTAGAAAATGATTAATCTATTAATCATCATCAAACAAACAGAATATAGGGTGTCCAGAAAGTCAATAGGGTAGATAGTAGAATTTGAATATATCCACTACGACTCGACCAAAAGGGCTGATTTTTGTACCAAGAATAGAGACATGGTAATATTTCAAATCCATGCGAACAAGGTTCGTGAAAATCTTTATTAAGTATCACTATGAATCTCGATCCTCAAATTTTACTTTTTCACGAGTAGAAAGAAAAAACAATATATTTAATAAAAGCTTCTCATTGTCCGTATTTATATGGATGTGGAGCGTGAACATGCCCCTCTCCATGGTAGAAAAATCAGCTCGTTTGCACGATCTGTAATATAAATATTCAATTTTTTCCGGTATAGTGACTTTTGTACTACTCTGTATATTGTTTTTTTTCGTACCTGTAAAAGACTAAAATTTTGCTTTTTGAGATCAATAGTGATACTTAACAAAGATTCTCATGACCTTGTTTGTATAGGTTTGGAGTGTAGCTATGCCTCTATCCTTGATAAAAAAATGAAACCATTTGATCGAGTTGTAATGGATATATTCAAGTTTTTCTATCTACTCTAGTGACTTTCTGGACACTATATTTATTGTATTTTTACTTCTATTAATCAAGCAGCTAAAGTAAAATATAAATTAGTTCGATGTGTATTTGAAAATACACGCATATGAATAATGTCAGTGTTATAAAGTCTATCACGAACATTTTTTAACGTCAGAAACGTAACACTTGACTGTCATATTTATGTAGCTATGTTTGTGACAGCTTTGATAGATGAATGCACACTATTCTTTTACTTTAAATAAGATCAATATCTTCTAGATTCATTTGTATCGATATTTATGTAATCACCTTTGATTATCCTTGGAAAGAAATTTACAATTCATAGATTTAAAAGTAAACATTGTAACCATAGCCTAAAATCAAACTCGAACATTTTTAATAGATGAACAATGACATCAACTTCAATAGTAGTTACAACAAATCTAAGGTAACTGGTTTGTGTATGCATAAGAATTTCACAGTACACTTGATGTACTTGAATATGGTGAGATTTCTGTTGATGGAGTTCTTTTTTTACAAATGTTTGAATGATAACAACAAGCTTCGGCAGATATATCTTTAATCCAAAATTAATTAAAAATAAAATCATCAGATTTTTCATCTAGAAAACTAGTTTCTCTGTTATTATCATGATTTGTCCAAATCAAATTTACTTCTACCGGCTATTTTATATTCTTTTAAAAAATCAGCTATTGTTTTTTATACTGATTGAGAGGAAATGGTTTTTACACGATCAAAAGTTAGTTTCATTTAGTGTCTTACGAGAGAGGTCATGGGTGGATTAAGGATCACTTCAGTATACGAGACTCTGGTCAAAAATTAAACTTTTGTTTTTTCTTATGTCTTGTAGTTTTTACTTTTTTCAGACGGAGACAACAGAAAAAGCACAATAAAATAAAAGAAATCAGTATTTAAAACTAACACCAAATAAATTCAGCTATAAGTCTATGTTTGTATTTAGATATGAGAACGATTTCTTTGAGATGTTGGCAAAACTTGATTTTGTCGTCCACAACCAATGAGATGCTTCAGAGCCATAAACAGTTGATGTCGAAATCGTTTTGATAGACAATAGCAATAAAAAGAACTCTAAAAAGAAGAGAAACAGATATGCATTTAGGTAATGAGAAGAAAATAAATTACCGCATATGGTCCATAGCCGTATGTAGTAAAAAATGAATTAATTAATTGTTCTACCGTTCGTCTATAAGTATCTTTAACCAAATCTGCTGTACTAACAGAATAGATTTGCCAGCTTGCATAGGGACCATTGAAGACTAATACAGCGATTATCTGAAATAGAGCCATATTGATTGTTTGACGCGTAAGAGACGAAAGTGAACGTTTTATACCAATTATTCTCAAATGTCGAACGGTAAGAAATCCGAAAATAGTGATTATAACAATTGGAATAGAAGTATTAAAACCAAGAGCAACAATATAGCTACGATATTTAGCATAAATTGTATTAGTTGTTATACACGCAGATGTATCTCCTATGATGGCAATATCTTGAAAGAAGTAATAAGGAAATTCATGAACAAACCAAAAGCAAAGCAAGCCAACTACCAAGCATCGTGCCATTCGAATGTTACTTTTCTGTCGCAAAGCAACTGATGGAGAAGAACAAATGAAAGCATCAATAGCTTGTAAACAAATTAAACTATATGTAGTCTCACCATTTATATCGGTAAAAGCTAAGCGTGCTTTACACCAAGCTCGATTTGTCAAAGTAGGATCAATTTGAAAACCTGTACTGAGAATTCGAGTGATGAGTCCAGCAAGAAGTATATTTAGATCAAGGAAAGAATGAACAAACATGTAAAGTGAACATGCATTATATTTGTAATTTCCAACCATGATAAAAATGATAATATTGAGAATATTACCTAATAGACCACTGATCAATAAGACAAAACCCAAAAGAAGACTTGTATATCGAAAAGCATTTTGTATTTGGACAATATCTAATACGATATTAGTATTGTTACTATTATTCAATGACATTTTAACTTTCCTCTTGTCTGCTTTGGATTATTAATGAATATGTCATTATCACAATTTTTCATTAGACTCATTAAAAGAGAGAAAAAAGAAATATGATGTCGAAGAAAAAAAGAAAATAGTTCAATTCTTTTTATATTTAAGTCACAAGTTGGAGGCAAATAAAAAACAGAAACATACAGAATGACCCAATAGACCGGGCGGAAAGTAAATTCATAGAATTCAACTAATTATTGAACTTAATCAACCAATTTTTTTCCGATGATAGATATAAATGTGAAGTTTTTATTTGTCGAACCAAACTTCATGAATACTGTTCACAGATATAACTTTCGATCAAAACACCAAAATTACTTCTTTTTTCAATACTTCAATTTTTTGCCTTTTTTTCTGAATTTGACATTATTATGCTTATTTTGCACTAAACGTATTCTAGCACATACCTGTAAACGGTAGCGTACTACGTAATCAATATAAAAGTCAAAAAAAGAACGCAAGAAATTGAAGTATTGAAAGAGAAATATTGAGAAATGAGTGAAAAAAGGAGCAATGTTGGTGTTTTGGTCGAAAGCTATATCTCTGAGCACTATTTGTGAAGTTTGTGCAGACAAACAAAAACTTCACACTTCTTTTGTAGATATTTTCAATTCTCCTCCTGATAATGAGATGTTGTTTTTTATAGAATTTGAAATGCCTCAGTTTTAATTAATTAATTTATTAAAAAACTGTGACGTTTGGTTGTAATTTACAACTTCATCAGACAAAAAAAGAAATAAAATCACGTAGCTATATTTACATAAATGTGATAATAGACTGGTTTGTTGTAATAGTGACATGGAATAAGACGATAATGGAATACTCTAGGTTGAAGATTCAATTCCGTATCACTATTACAACAAACCAGCGTATTATCACACTTGTATAAATATAGCTACGTCATTTCATTTCTATTTCTTTGTCTGATGAAGTTGTACACTATAATCAAACGTTATAATTTTGAAATAAATCAATTAAAATTCAGATATTGTAAGTTCTAAACAGTGGTATCTCAGATGACAGCTCTAACTTTACCCCATAAAATCATATAGGCTTGTTAGAGAGATGTCATTGATTTACTATGAGAAAGTCGAAACTTTTTGGTCACCCTTTATTTTTATCTTATGTTCGTCGTACATTAACTTCTCAATCTTAATACATGCACATATGGATAGTATGTCTTTGTTGTGTTTCAGGGTTTGAAAGCAGAATTACTTGTAAAAAGAGTTATTTGACATGGTTTGCTTTGTTTGTCATTATAAAAATTGTTGCTAGAGGGACAATATGTAACCACGAGAAAATAATTAATTGTTTTTTATTTGATAAGATTTTGATCATATTATATTTCATCACGAATTTTTTGACAACTTTCTGTACGATTAATGTGTTTGCTTTGGAAATAGACACATTACATAACGATGTTTTATAAACGTTTATTGGTTAACAATGACGAGTCGATGTTAGCAATTGTTAATATTTTGCTATTGCGTTTTTTTTTAATTTAATTTTTTGATCGTTAGAAAAGTTTGTTCTATGATGAACTTTGATACTGCTGGTCTTGAAACATAATCAGTTCATTGTAAATATCTGAAAAATACACGAGAAGAAATGTCAATTGAACAAATTTATAAATATAATGTCAAAAACAATGTGAAATATTTTATTTATAATGAATTCTTGTTTTAACATTCAATTATATTAGAAGAATATCTTGATTAAACAAAAGAATCACATGGAAGACTTCACTAGGTTAATAACTACGAATATGAATAAAGAACAGAAATATGGTTGTTCTATTAACCAGAATATATTGTCATGTGATGAAAATTTCAGTTGATATTATCTATCACAGAAATAGGATGTCATGAATGTAAAAAGGAAGGAAATATTGTCGATGATATACGTTGCTTGTTCTCCGCTATGTCGTAAAAATGAAGATATGTTTAGACAGTTTTTTAATAAGAAGATTACTGATAAGTAAAGAAAAACAGCAATATTGTAAAATATTGATTGAGAGATCCTCCGTTCGTGAATGGTCTTCAAAATTATCTTTCAAGAGATATTTTAATTTTTCTTGAAAATCATTCGTGACAGCAGTATCACAGTAGGCATATATGGAAGATACAATACGACTTGCTGCTTTTTGTCTTTTATGTTTGATAGCTATTATAATGGAGAATTTGTTAATAGAAGGTTTGGCAGTTATCTCGATTGGATGGTGAATAACTTATGTTTGTTTTAAATTTATCAAAGTGTTCGGAAAGTTCATGGGATTGTATCTCAATTACATGTATGAAACGTTTGGTTCATGTTATTATGCAAACGTGAACTTTCAGCACAATATAGATCTTCTTATATATTGATTGCAATATTTTATAGAAAGAATTATTTTTTGCCAGCGTTTCTATCTATAAAATTAGTTAGTTGAGTAGGAAAAAATAGATATCGAAATAAATGGTACCAAATTGCAACAAAATTATTTTTTTTGTTTGTATGAATATGTGCAACTTTTCGCTTTTGTTATTCATTTCGTTGGTTACAACAAGCGATACTTATTGAATCGCGCCACATTAAATAAAAAAATATTTAGATTTTAGACCTGTCAAACATCGAATATCGAAAAATCATAAAGCTTTTTACTCGAAAAGGATTGAATACCACTGGAATCACCAAGAAATTGAAAGAGGTTTATAACGAATCGGCTGCAGCGTATTGCACTGTTGCAAAACGAGTGGCTAATTTAAGGATGATGCAACACGCGCCTTTGAAGACGCGCCACGAAGTGGTTGCCTATCGATGACAACCACCAATTAAAATATTAAAGCTGTGAAACATATTGCAATGCGTGATTGACAAATTTTTGTTCGCTGCGTAACTGACAAGTTGAAAATCTCGAAAAATATTGTTCACGAAATGATGAGCATTTACTTAGGTATGTGCAAGGTTTACGTTTATTGGGTACCGAAATTCTAGACTCCACTTCAACGCGCTAACCGACTGGGGTGTTGTCAGGAGCTACTACAGATATGTAAACTGAATTTGGTCACATTTTTCAATCGTATTATAATTGGGGATGAAAACGACGTTCTACACAGCGACTATCCAGACCTATGAGAAGTTGATCAATAACTTCCATTATGCTTTATTCATCAAGGAGTTATGTGCCACTATTCTAGCAAAACGGAACAGAAAAATCAACCATAAAGTAGTACTTCATGACAATGTGTCTGCCTACAAGAGTAATGTTGCACAAGCTGCTATTCATAAGGCGAATTTCGTCAAACTGAGTCATCCTACTTATTCTTCGGATATTGTACCTATTGACTATTGTTTCTTCATGGTAAGAATTTTGACTGTTGAGGAGTACTTAAATAATCTTGACTCAAAGTTTTTTTTCAATGAAATAAATTTTTCTATAAATGATGGCAACGTGTGGCTGCTAGCGAAGATTGTTACAACATTCAATAAATGCAGAAATTGTTATCATATTGCTTTATAGTACATGATTTGCACACTCTTTCCGAACACAGTCATATAATAAGATAGAAAATACCTTATTTGCTTTCATTATGTAATAATTAGCATAGTTTATGACGTATCATGAAAAATAACTCAAGTTGAAAATCCTATTTACATGAACTGATATCCAGACTTAATTATCATGATATTAAAAAATATCTGATTTATTCGATGAAATCACTTCAAAATATGTTTTAATGACAATAAAATAACATCTTACAAATAATCTTATAAAATATATGTTCAAAAATACTAATGTACAGATTAATAACATTGTCAAAAAAGAATGAATACTTTCATTTTTTTCTTTATTTAAAAGAAAAAATATTCATAATACACAAAGCAAAAAAAATTGGATCAGTTTCAATGTCATTATTTTTTTATGACAGCATCGTTATAACATTAATATCTTTTTTGCAATAAAACATTTTTATCTGTGTCGTGATTAATCGTATTTCACAAAAAAAATCGATGAATTAACCGAGACTTTATAAAGATTATAGGAGAAGACGTGATTTTTGAAATATTATTGATAAATCACATTTATTTATGGATTTCAATAGTTGATTATGATTTATAAATTAACTAAAAAATATTTTATTTCGATATGAATATCATTACTGCAACATGAATAAAATTGAAGAATTTATAAAAAATGATTGTATTTATCTACTCTTTCACATTCATTTATTTCGATAAAAAATAGAAATTTAATTTAATTATTTTTTTCAATTAAACCAACAGCGTCACACATCTCAATATTTGGGGATCTTCAAAATTCTGGATATGTGACACTATTCACTCATCGTGAGCTATGCACTACACTATATAGCAATTCAAAAAACACATATAGAAGCTGATATTGGCATAAGAAGTTGTGCAAACACCTGTATGTAAAGCGAAAAACATTGCCTTTCTTCTGCGTAGTCTTAAGTTTTCCTTTAGAATTTTAATTTCATTTCTCTTTTTTTTTTTAGATTTTTAAATCTGTGAACGATAATCAATAGATATTGAATGTTTTTCAAGATGAATTCTCTATACTTTTCATCAGATATTTCAGTGAAGATCTTGCGAAACAAAATGTGTTTTGAATTTCTTAGTTAAAGATAATTTTTATTTATAAAATTTGTTTAGAAAATAGAAGATAATATTGAGAATGGTTTAGTTGATAGTTATTTAAAATTTCATTGATATCTAAATATTTAATAATTTCACTCAATTGTATTATACTAAGAGACATTGGCGAAACAAAAATAATAAATGTTTTTAATTTTTTGTAATTTTTTAATATTTTATTTATAATATTTGCATACCAATCAGGCATTTCCCAAGTATCATTTAAACAAAAATGAATATATTTAATATTTGAAGAATACATATAATTTCTATCAACTAATTGTTCAAGTTCAGAATTTCCATTAATATCTAATAATTGAATTTTTTTATTTAATATTTCAATTATTTTATTTTCAACTAAAGAAAATTTAAAAGAAGATAAAATAAAATTTTTTAAATTTGGTATGAAATTAATTAATGAATTATTTTCATTTTCAATAGATTTACAATTAAATTCAATAGTCATTATATTATCTAATTTAATATCAATATTTTCATTTTCATCATTGATTAAATATAAATTTTTTTCTATTTTATCTATACAAAAAAATTTAATTAAATTTAATTTTGGCATTTTTATTTTTAATTCTTTTAAAAAATTTTTTTTATATTTATATTCTGCAAGTAATTCAATAGATTTAACTTTATACCATAATTGAGAATTATTTATTAAAATATTTGGATTATTTGATTTAACATCATTAAAACCATAATAAAATTCATGAAGATAATCAAAATAAAATGGTAATGTATATAAATAATTTTTATGCATTCCAAATGAAAAATTTTTTTTTAAATTATTTAAAATATTATCATAATCAATAAAATCTTCATTTAATTTTGCATAAAGATGAAATTGTTTAAGTTGTATCATTAATTCTAATAAATATTCAAGTTTAATATTATTAAATGGAAATTTTTTTATATCAACTAAATTAAGTGATAAACAAATTAATGATGATGAAAATTGTTCTATACCATAAATTAATTTATCAAAACAAATTTGTTTAATAAATGATGAATTATATAATATAGGATCTTCATCAAATTTAAAATGTAATTCTTTTAATTTAATATTAATATTATTAATTGATTTTTCATGTTTATATGGAGGTCGTGATCGAATATTTAAATATTCTAAATTTGGTGTATGTGATATTAATATAAATATATCTTTAAAATAATTTAATATTAATGTTAACGAATTTAAAGTATAATTAATTTGAAAATTTTTTATAATTAAAATTTCCGATGATGGAATTATAAATGAATATTGAAAAATTTTTAAAGAATTTTTATCATTAAAAATTTTTTTTAATATATAAATTCGATTAGGTAAATCTTTAGTCCATAATCGATTATAAAATATTTGATTTTCTATCATTTTTAATGAATGTAAATTAATAAATAAATCATTATCAACAATTAATTTTAATTGTTTATCTGGTATATCAAATGGTGAAGAAATAATTATAGATTTTAAATTTGAAAATAATGTTAATGTAAAAGATAAATCAAATGTATTGATTTTTAAACATTCTATATGAGATTTAATTATTGGAATTATATTATTCCATATGTTTAGATTTGTTGTTGGTAATTCGAAATAATTTAAATAATAGGAATTTTGTATTAATAAATTATTGAATCGTTTATTCAAGAATAAAAATGTGTAAATTATATCATTTGAAGATAAATAATTAAAAATAATAAAAATAATTTCTGTTGGAAATTTATCAAATAATATTTCTCGTTCTTTATTCATCATAGACATGTTGAAAGTTATTTTAAAATGAATAATTTCTATTATTATAAAAAAAAGAAAATTTTTCTCAACATATGACAAAATATTTATTTTATTTTATGATTTAAGATTAGAATAAGCAAAATTTCACAATATTTTCTATTATAGATGTCGTTGTTTATCTATAAGATGTTAATTAATCATTATGGTTTCTTCGTAGAGATTACAAATAATTCATAGTAGTAAGAATTTGAATTAAATTGAAAAAGAAATAAGAATTTTCTTTTACAGAAAAAAACTGATGTTTTAAAATTAGATACACTTACATACCAGAAGAGTATTTTATGAGCATTAGAAAAAATAAGAAATAAAATGTTCTTCTCACATCTTGTCAATTATTTAAAAATACAACGAAGTACTATTCTTTATTAAAATAAAAAATTATTAGCCTCAATTCATCTAGTAAGGTGGAACTAATGCTTATAACTTCGCACAAAAGGATTAAGGATATTTATTATTTTGGGCTGTTTCATACCTAATTGGAGTCTACCTTATGCACTAAGTTTAAATTCAAAAGCGATTTGGCAGTTGGAAAGGGTCTCTCGTAAGTAGAATCCTGTTTAATCATAAGAGATTCTGAACACAGGAACTGTTAGAATTTGAGACTGGATTCTCAGTAAAACTTTCCAGAGATTCTCCAGAAATGAACAGAATTGAGACTGGAGTGATAATAAATTCTTTTTAATAACTTTTAGTGGAATTTTAAATCATCTATAAATTTCGTTTTCTCATCTCTAGTTACCTGTGCTCAAATTGTATATAAATAATTCATTCTGTTTTCATAATAATTGAATTAATTATCTAAATTCTATCACAAGGATTTTCAAATTCTAATCATTAAATATTTTTCATTCAAAATAAAATTGATTTGATCTGTTTTACCTTTGAATGTACCGTCAATTTCATGAATAGTTCTAGATATAAAAATTGTCTGCTAAAAGAAAAATTCCATTATCGCAAAACGTTTGTGTCTTTTTTTTCGCTCGTTTGTCGCAATATGAAAGAAACGAAAGAAAAAAAAAAGATGCGCCCCAATGAGTACCGATGATGAAAGAACGAAAAAAAAAGTATATATATATATCATTCTTTTCTTTTTTTGATTACAAAAAAAATAACATAAAGCAAGATTTTTCGTTTAAGAATATTGTGCGTGTGTAAGTAACACAAGTAAAAATACAAAAAATGTCTTCGTATATTATGAAAACAGTAATTGGAAATGAATTTGATAAAATTATAAAAGGTATCAAGAATATTCGTTAATCTATAGTCATCATTATATTTCTATTAATTATTAGATTTCGGTATCAGTGGAAATGACAATGAGGAAAAGGAAGATGTTGGCATGTCTGCGGAAGAACTTGCTGTAAGTAAACAAGATTTTCTTTTAAAAAAAAAAATAATTATATTTTATTTGTGTATTATTAGTCTGAACAAAAGAGAGAAGCAGCTGCAGAAAAAGCACGAAGAGAAAGACAAGCTAGAGTAACACAAGAACGTGAAGAAGCAAGACAAAAAATTCGTGATAAAGTGAGTAATGTAAAAGTTTTTGTAAACATAGTATTTTTTTTTTCATAGTATAATCTCAAAAACAAAGATGATCCATCAAATTCAACTCATAGTAAAACGACGAAATTCAATGAAAATAAATCAAGAGATGTACAACAAACATCAACTATAGAAAATCAGGGTAATTCCATTCGAGAAAATCTCTTTGTCGAAATCTGTCTCTTTATATTGTCTTTGTTTTCTTTTTTAATTAGGTTCTGATTCAGCGAAAACAAAGACAAATGTATTTGATAGTTTAAAGAAAAAACTCGGTTGGAAATGATACTTTTTGGTTAATTCTATGATATTTATTCTTATGGTCTTTTTATAATCTTCAGTCTTATTTGTTCACATCTTTTTCTTTGTATTTAATATTTATTGATTTTTTTCTATAATGTTCTTCATTTGTTTGACTCATGTCATTGTTAATTTATCAACAGCAAAATCTTTTTAATATTTTCTATAGATTGATATATATATATATAGAAAATTGAATTATGTTTTCATCGATTTGTTATATTTTAACTTTTTTAATTTTTATTTTTATTACAAAATGCAATCAAATTTTCTTCTAAAATATTTGCGTCATGAAAACTTTTCCTATCATATCTAAATCTTCGTTATTTTATATCAAGACTCCTCCCCATATTACCAACTCATTTAAGGTCCATTTCTTAATAGAAATACTTTTATAATATATAGGATAAAATGCCATTTTTGAAATAGTGTTAACCTCTTTATTTTCTCTCAAGAGTAATTCTTGATAAGCGTTTTCCTGTATAACATCATAGTGTGATGATGGTTTTTTATTTTCGTTTGAAAGAAATGAAAAGAAAAAAAATAACGTGCACTATGTCGGGTGAAAGTATAACAAAATGAAAGTAATAGACACACATCATTTTTTTTTTACTTTGTTATTCATAAGTGAATGAATCACTTGAATCTTTCTGATAAGAACAGACAGAAAAGAAACAAGATAAAATAGTAAAAAAATATTCATGGTTCTATTCAAACTTTAAAAAAAAATAAAATAAGATAATTCTAAATTAATATATTATTTTCAAAGGATAAATCTTCCGACAATAATTTAATTTTGCAAATGATCTCTATGTCTATCGATTCCTTCTATATTTATGCATATTATTATTTTTGTTAATATAATAATATTTAATAATAGATCAGATTCCTTATTTTCTCTATAGAAGTGATATAAATATTGATTAGTAAGAAAGAATGTAAAATGATCACTCGCATGACCTAAATCCTTAGAAAATAATACTATTGAAAATGTCATAGACTTTTTTAGCGCTCAAATAATCATTTCACGAAATTACAATATCGAATGCGATACGAGATTTTGTTGTTTATTATTCTCAATAAGTATTTAATTAATGTGCTCTTATATTGTCGACTTTTATAGTTCAAAACGCTCTTCTATCTAATAAAAGAAA
This sequence comes from Macrotrachela quadricornifera, assembly GCA_022393335.1. Lineage (NCBI taxonomy): Eukaryota > Metazoa > Rotifera > Eurotatoria > Philodinida > Philodinidae > Macrotrachela > Macrotrachela quadricornifera. Next base: position 198,443 of record JAJEKB010020322.1, read on the forward strand.
GATAATTTTCAGAAAGAGTCTGTTTAATTTAACACTTGATATCTGAAGTTTGGTACAAGCAAACATTGGATGGACCTGATGAAACTTTCTTTGGTTCACAACCATTGGTACATGCCATATAAGTCTCACAGACTGCTTTAACATTCTTAGTACATGTATTGGAGATCTTGATAGTATCTATTTAGGACAAAATATCATAAGAGAGCTGAATAAAATAATAACAAACCTTGATAGTTTTGATTTCCACCAGCAAGAAGTTTTCCATTTTTTGCAATAATACCGTTCAACTGTAAATTACGCTGATGTTGAGTCTTGCAATTACCACATGATCTCCACAATTTGCCAAAATTTTCAACCTTAAAGTCGATTATTCTGTCTGATTACAATTGAAATGAAGGATCAACTTACATAAAAGTCTGTAACAATTACAGTGCCACCACCATTATGTTGAATACTATTTTGATTGATAATTAATAAGAATAAATCTTCAAGAGAACACTTACACTTTATCCTCTGCACCTTTTGCACCACCACCTGTGATTTTTGTTGTTCCTGATGTTTGTTTTATAGTGATTGCATCTAAAATAAATAGAAGAATTAAGATGAATGCTTCTCTTTACAGTCATCAAATGAAATAATTATGATAACACGGGTCAATTGGTTTATCATGGAGAAGAACTAATAAGATTTTATTCCTCAATCACTATCTACCTTTATTTTTTAATAAATAAATGCAAGATAATACGTGAATATATCAAATGATACAAGATCATAGGAAATTCTGTACGCAAGATTCACATTCTTTAAGCAAATTCAACTTCAATCTCTAAGTTAAAAAGTGAAATATAGAAGTATTCGAGGGATATATAATACTTTATAGAATATGTCTGGTATATTGAAAAACTACGCATGTTTTTCTGAATCAGACAATGGTATGAGATTTTTTTTATCAAGTAAAAAGCTATATTTATCATAAGGAAATGAAACATTTTCACTACTCTCTTGAAATCTAGGTTAGTCAATTGCTGCGTCTTATATAAAGAATTATGCATAATGATTTCTGTAGATATAGATTTACCTTTTACTTCTTGCCTCGTCAAACAGATTGCGAATGATCTGGCAATTCGCAATTATAAATGATTACAAATAATTACTAGGTTTCAACTTAGGATAAATGACATTAAGTAATGATATGCTCATCCAAAAAATATTTGTAATATATATATATATTTTATAAATTCTCTAACGTAAGACTATAATAGAGATAAATGAATGAAACTGACCTTCACAGACGTCTTCCCACCATACGTTGATAATATTACACGGTCCTCGACAGTGAACTCCTAAAAATTAAATAGAAGATTTTCAAATTTCTCATATACGAGCAATAAAATATGGTTTAAATAATAATATCACCTTCTGCTTGATTAGCCCCAATGATAACATTTTTCAAAGTTGCACCGCTCTCTAAAATGAAGACAGCATCAGCTTCTCCACCTTCTTGTTGATTTTTACAAGCACCACCTGCTCAACAAATGGACATAGATATAGATTATGAAAGATCAAACTTACTTCCACGATCAAATCTTTTAAAATGTCCGTCAAATATTTCATTCTTAGCTAAAATTTTAGGCTTTGAATAGACTACAGTGGCATTTGCATTGGGAAACTTTGTTACTGCAGCATCACAAACATAACCAATGAAAATTAAAATGAGAAGGATGTTGAACAACTTCATCAATTAGTAAATACCTAAATATTAACGCAACAGTCCAAAAACGATAATGTGCAAAATAATAGAAACGTTTCCAAGGGATATAAAGTATTATTAATTTCATTAGTAAGCCTTCATTTTAGTTGATAGTAAGAATAGAGTCTCAAATGTCATTGTATTTGCTCTTGCATTCTTTAAAAATAAAATTTATTTTGAATGTATCAAGTTTCAGAATAACTGTAAGCTACCATTTTTTTCTATCGAGCGACAATACTAAAGTAACAAATTTGAAGTCAACTGGCTACTAGAAAATGATTTCATCTATCAATAAGACAATGTTGCATTGTATATACACATCAGAAATCATTAGAATGATGTTAAGAAAATTTCATGCATTTTATATACAATCAAAGATAATCACTAAATAGTCCTCATATCAACTTTTGGAATTATTACGTATAGGATGCAATCACTAGTAGTATGCAATGGAATAGAGTTAAAAATTGTGAGATATTAATTAATGAAATTAGAGAAGGAGTCTATTGTATACCATTCATTATTCTTGTTCGTAAGGTCGAAAATTGGTCTCATAGAAATTTGACTGTTTTGATAACAAAATATGCCTATACAAAATAGGGTTTTCAATGTAACTTGTAGGGCTTTTCACACTAAATCTTAGAATATAATTTTATTTCTAAAATAAATGCACTAGGTAATAAGTACAATGGATCGAGGCGACTCACTGAGTCTCTTGACCATAGATCCAGATCAATACACAATGATTTTTGAGATTCAGATTCTGACTACAGTCAAAAGATTAGACATCGAGGACCTATGGGTACTCCTATAATATAACTTTTAAGATGCCTGTGCGGTTCTAAGTGTTTCCACTGGACTATCTACAGATGATCTGTATTAGTTTCAATTATGATCAGTTCATAGAGCTAACCTGTCTGAGCAACACTTTAGTTCATTTCAGCGAAGTTCGTGAATGTGAGCGAATCAATTCTTAATACATATAGGAAGATTTTGTGGAACTCACATATGAAAAATGTGAGTGTAAGTTTTAAGTCGAAGTTTTGCGACTCCCCTTCCCCCATCCCTTCCCTTACAGACATCCCCATTACAGACACCCCTCCATTATAGACAGGCATGATACAGAAATCGATTCCTATTTTTATTCAACTGAGGTCCAGTTGTTTAAAGATATGTGAGTTTCACATTTTAGTCCCCAAGGGACTGCGCTGACAAGCTTTTTTCTATGGCATCCATTAGTTATAGTTTTGAATATTCTATTAAGTGTTTGCCAGTCTGAATGTTGTGGATTAATAACTAATAAAGTTTATAAAGATAAAAAATGAATGTATAAAACAGAGCATATGTTGTTGTTTTTTTTTCAATGTAGATTAAGAAAAAAAAGTAATTTTTAGTCTTTCTTTCAGTTCCTTTAATTAGTGAACAAAATTTTATAGATATTTTACGACGTTTGAAGAGAAGAACTGTTCCATCAGATAAATGGTATGTTATGATCTTCATTTTTCAGTTAGATCATAATGTTGCTTGTATTCGTTGTATAACCCTGGATCTTATGCATACATTATACGTCTATGTGCACTTATGCAACCTTTCATTCTCTCTGTATTTCAAAATGAAAAGTAAAGACATCTTAAAACTAATACAGTGATCGCATTAGAAAAGTCGCAATGAAAGCAAGATTCATTTAACGAGAGAACTTTCCCAACTGTCAAATCGCTTTTTAGATAAAACCTAGTGAGTTCTACGTTATCGACTATGCTGACTCTAAATATGGACATGAAAAACTTCCTTGAGCCTTCTTTTCAGACATTTTGTTCATAGAAAGGTTTATTTATAGATAGAATGTCCTGAAAATTTCAGCTCAAAAGAATGTATCTTTCTCGAAATATTAAACTCCCAAAAAATGTCTCATATAACGCAAAAGATGCTAAAAATATCTATTTTTTTTAGAACTTTTTAATATCTGAAGAAGAATAAATTCTTCTGAGCTGAAATTTTCAGAACATTCTATCTATAAATAAACCTTTCTATGAGCAAAATCTGAGATCAAAATATCTTCAGTGGATCTTTTACTATATACCATCCTACAGGCTAAATTTTCAGTAAAATGTCTATAAGTCTGAAAAGAAGGCCTAAGGAGATTTTTCATGTCCATATTCAGAGTCAGCATAGTCGATGATCTAGAATCCAGTAGGTTTTATCTAAAAAGCGATTTAACATTTCAGAGGGTTCCCTCGTTAGACAAATTTTACCATCACATTTTATTTTAAAAAGTCACTCTTTTTAATATTTTTCCATAAAATTTACTTTTCTGGCTTTCGTACTCTCACCATATACCGCTTATCCTCTTTCTCTTTCTCTGTCCTACCATGTAACATTCTTATCCTTATCCTACCTCACCTTGCACACCTCTACCTGTGAAGAGCTATAGTTTAAAATTAGAAGAAAAATTGATTCAATAGAAAGTTCGGATTAATATTTGATTCATGAAATTTAAAAATTACTCAAATTATAAACTCAAAAGAAATAAACATGGAATTTACGAAAAAAAACTCCTTGATAAACAGCGTTATCTGTTACAGGTTATACACTATCTGTTTTGGCCGCTTAGTGATACTCTGTTTTGTGAATTTTTAAACAGTTGGATGTCGTTACTCTTGAACACTCTATATAAAAATGACCGCGAGAAAAGTGAAGTTCTGGAAGATAGAGGCTAACTCTATTAGAAGTTTAGTCTTGAGATTTATTTATAGTCATTATACATGCAAGATAAACTGGAAACTGGTATGTGGCAAAATTGAATGAAAGTGCTGAACTATCTGATGTATCTAGAGAAATTCAAAGAGAAAAATGACCAGTTTCAGAAAATATATCAGTCATGAAGATGAGAACTTTTTGTTTCTATTTTTTTTTATAAACTTAGCAATAGTTTTATTCCTTTAATTTTTATATATTTTATAAATATATCACTAATTTTATTTTCTTTTAGAATTTTCTATATATAAATAAGTTCTACTTTCGGAAAACTTCATAACACGTAACACAGCACATACAGGGTGGCCCATAAATAACCCGGCGATAAGAAATTTAAATATCTCCATTGTGGCTCGAGCAAACGAGCTGATTTTCTTACCAATCATAAAGACATGCCTCATGAAACTCTTTGTTAAGTATCACTAGTGATCTCAACAAAAAAAAAATTTACGGTTCCACAAGTATGAACAGAGCGGGTCAAAAGTCACGCAGCTAAGAAAAAATTGAATATTTCTGCTATAGCTCGAGCAAACAAGCTGACTTTTTTAACAATAATAGAGGCATGCTTGCACTTTAAATCCATATGGACAAGATTAGAGAAAGCCTTTGTTAAGTACCACTAATGAACTTAACAAAAAATTTTAGTTTTTCACAGATAGGAAAAGAAAACAATATACTTAACAAAGGATCTTTCTAGAAATGTCTGTATGAACATGAAGCTTGAACATGCCTCTTGAATTGATAAAAGAATCAGGTCGTTTACTCGAGCAATAATGGAGATATTCAATATTTTGTCCGTTGCGTGACTTTTGGGTCATCTGGACAAGTCACATCACCGAAAAAGATTTGAATATCTCCATTACGGCTCGAGTAAACGAGCTGATATTTTTAACAATGATAGAGGCATGTTCAAGCTTTATATCCATAAAGATATGCCTATAGAGTTCCTTTATCAAGTACATTGTTTTCTTTACGTATCTGTGAAAAAGTAAAATTTATTTTGTTGGGGTCACTGGTGATACTTAACAAAGGGTCTCTCTAGGCTTGTCTTTATCGATATAAATTTTGAGTATACATCTGTCACTGGTCAAAATTTCAGATCGTTTCATCGGCATCTGGCGCAGATATTTAAATTTCTTATCACCGGGTTATTTATGGGCCACCCTGTATAATATGCTGCTACTGCGTGTATAGAAAAATAAAATAAAAGACTCGAATGAGTCAAATGTATATAGATGACGTAAATATGTAATGAATAGATAGAAAAGACGTGCATACGTAGTGAATGTTCGGGTAAAGAATATAGATATATGTACCAGAGATACCATATCTTCCGAATTTTTTCCAGTTTCCGGATCATTTTTTGGGATTTCACATATTTACAGTTTTTTCAGGGTTCAAATGCTTTTCATCTATCTTAATAGTATTCGAATTGTTGGTTAACATTTCTAAGCAAACTAGTATTGATTCAATAGAAGTTTAGTAAGTTTCTTCTTTTGTTCCACGTAAAAGATCACTGACTTTTCTTTTTATCAAGGGCAGTGAAAATTGATAATTCGCACTCAGCAGAATTGCCGAATTTTTCGAAAATATTCTATATTTTGTACGTTTGCTGAATTCTGGTTTTTTTCCGGATTCTTCAAGTTTTGTATTTCAGATTTTTTCAACAAACTCTCACCAAATATACAAATGAGAACAAACCAAAAGAAAATAGTGATAACGATGATCGAAAAGAAGAAAGTAGTGTAGGAAAAAGAAAAAAACTTGATGACCTATGAAAAATAGTTTTAACTCTTAAACCTACAGCTTCTCCTAGTTTATACAAATTCATGTCTTCTATTCTGGATCCATTGCAGTAACGCATTTGACCAAAGTATTTTTTTTTTCGACAGTGAAATATTTAAACGATGGTAAACAGAATCGTATACCAAAAGAATTGATTGAAGGTGAACTAAAAATTCATTTAAATTCATCTTCATCATGCTCAGAAAATGAGAATTTTCTTTCATCAACACCCGAGGTATTAACACTTATTCGTTTTAATAAAAAAATATTGTACTAAAAAAACAACATGTAAATTAAACAACAACATATCTAATTGATAATTTCTTATATATTGAATTAACTATGTTTTGATGTATACTTTCCATTACTTCGCTCAAATATATTTTTTGAAGACGAAAAATAACATGATTGATAATTTGATTAAGAAAAATGAATTTTAAATGATCAAAAATGAACTTCAACAGATTTCCGGATTTTCGGGTTTCACATCTAACAACATTGGTATGTACCAAAGCTCCGAATGGGTTCGAATGGGACGAAAATTTTGTCCCATAGGACGACTCAACTGATCCCATCCCATCCTATGGATCCCATGGAATTTTTATACAAGATAGCAACAAAATGATCATTAAACTCATTCTAACATACCATGTTATGTGGAATTGTTTTCTGTCACTGACTTTTACATTTTCAAACACAATTTATTTTGATAAATACAAGATGAAAATGAGTTTATTAATTTGTTTTATACAATCCCACTTTTTCAAAATCAAATGTTGTTCAAAAGTAAATTGATATAAAAAAGACTACCGAAATTATTTTTTCTTTATTTTTAGTTCTTGTAGTATTATTTATTTCATCATATTTGAAGGGAAGAACATTTATCAATGAGGAGTAAGAATGAAAAATGTTCATTAGTTATATTCACTCGTGTCCACACCCCAAAATTGGAAATTTTTCGTTTTTTTTTCAGCGATGAAAGCAAATTTGAAATGAGCGTTGCTTGAAATGCTCTTTTACAGCGCCCCAAAAATTTTTACACCCTTTCAAAACTCGTTACACTCTCCCTATCTTGGACTCTTCGCGCGGGTTCTGGCTGTAATCAAAAAAAATTGCACATCTTTTTCTAGAGGTATTATCTTATATATATGTCCTCTTCAAATTGTTTTCTATTACGATTCATAATCCACGAAGAATACCATAAAATAGCATAATCTAATATTTGCATTGTTGATCTTTAGAAGAAATAGAAATGTAATGATTTTTTTCCTTGGAGATAGTAAAATCATTTATAACGGAAATTTCAAAATTTTTAACTGTTTCACTCAGGAAAATGATGAAGTTCACCAGTTTATTCTGATTTTATTTTCTCAACATTATAGTTTACTAGCAAGGTATCCGTGACTTTGTTCCGGATCGCGTGTAGTGTGTATGTAGATTTAAGAATTGAGCGCATAGAATTTTGATCTATTTGAAAACAAAAAGTGCACAGCTGAAATAAGCTTTACTTCGTAGATCGCACTGAATCTCTGTTAATATCTCACTCATATAGAGTTCCGAAATCTTCTAAACAGTACCGACAATATTTTAGGTCGCTTCAGATCCTTCTAGAACTTTCTTTTAGGACTTTCAGAACCTTCTGAAGGTTTCTAGAAAATCCTAGAAAAATTTTCAGTAACATTCCTGACCATTCACCTTCAACCGATGATCTCTAAGCTTACTCTAAGAGCGTGGTTTTTGACTTACTCTAAGTTAATATTTTTTTGATCTTTGTCCTTTAACTTGGTAACAGGCAGACACACAGACAACCACGTTTTATTATATAGATAACTGACCGAAGATTCCTATGAAATGAACGTGAAAAATATCAGATAAGTATTGACGTATTTATGATGTATTAATGCTAACGACTCGTTTAATGACATGACTAATATGTTTTCAGTCAATTTTCTCATTAGAAACACCCTTGACGATAGAACCTTTCTAAAATAATATCGCTCTTTTCATCGATTATACTTAATAACAAAAAAAAATACGTGACACTCAAACAGATAAACTTAATAAAGTCATCAAAACTGCACATTAACGTATAACAGACAATATACTTTGATTCGAAAGATGATCCCATTCATAAACCTTTTTTCATCTCTATAGGTACATATTTCAGTCATTCGTTTGAACGTTTTGATTAATAACGAATTATTTGAATCGGATACTATTGTAATAGATGGTCCTTAAGCAAAACACTTGTTTTGCAATGAATTACATAGTGAGATCTTATGACTTTGTTTTATCAATATAGTAGTAATATACGCTAGACATTATGAGGAAGCAGAAGATAGTATTATCGTATAGAATTATATCAAAGATAAGGAAACTCAAAGTTCTCTATGATGATTATCTAGTATAACTACCGAAGAGTCATCCTCAAAAAAATGACGCTTATAATTACTTAAAAGAATTTTGTGCAAGTTTTTTTTGACTACAGCTGTGTCACACATTTTCGAGGCGAAAAATTCAATTTCAAGTCGCATGGGATAAGTATCTCGTCCCATCCCATCCTATCCCATAGGATTTTCAAAAAAAATGTCCCATCCTATTGGGAGCCCTTATATGTACATATATTTTTTTTCCGTTCTGTGACCAATCAGAAAAAGTTTGTCTATTATAATATAGATTTTGCAATTACCTTGTTTGTATTTACTTTTAAGTCAATACCTTTTTATAAATGTAAAAAGTATGAAAAACACACACTCATGACAAAAAAAGAAAAAAGAAAAGAAAACATCAAAATCATACTCTTAAAGCGTGCTGTTTTATTTCGAAGTAATTTATTTTATCTTTTTTCTTCGTCTATATCAATAAAGTAATAGTGTACAAGCACATTATATGCCTATCAAATAAAGGTATCGAAAACAGTGATGTAGTTTTTTTATACACAAGTGAAACGGTCACTAGCAAATATTAAAATGAATGGAGAAAAGATTGATATAGTTAAGGAGATTAAGTATTTAGGAGTTATCTAAGCTGATAAACTTTCTTTGAGATCCACTGTCGAAAAATGCATTGGAAATTTCAAAAATCTCTAAGTAAACTAAAGTGGTTAAAAGCTGGACGAATTATATCGTCTAAAGTCCTTCGTTAATGCTTTTTTACTTTTGTTTTTTCATACTTTGCATAGCTGTGGCCTTTTTTTCTCTTTACTTTCGGAAACTCAACAAGTAATATTGCAACCCAAAATTTTGTTTAAGTCTTCGATTGGTGTATTGCTGTCCATTCTTATCTGCAGAATATCCTTTAGAATTTTATGCAAAAAACCATCTGATTGATCTTGAATCCTCATTTTTCTATAATGATGTTTTCGTTTAGGATGAGTACTATAAAAGAAAAAGGATCACCTCGGTCATTTTTTTGAACGTGCTGTGTATGAAAGTTGATAGATCGTCACGAATCATTGTTTTTTGTTGAAATAAATTAATACGATTAATAGTACGTATAATACTTCATCCATTTTTTTCCTTGCTGTATTGCTTGCTCTTCTTTTTCATTCACTCTCTTACGCATATTTTTTTCGTTTCTCTATTTCTTTTTTTTTCTTTAATCAGTTTCTTTACTTCCATAATATCCTTACAAGCATGACCTGATATTTTGTACCAAATTAATTGACGTATTGCATTGATAACGTATCTTTCAGCTTAAATATCTCAATTTCTCTTTCTCTATTATCTCATGCAAGTACTTCCGAATATTACATCCACAAGCATAATAAAAAAAATGATATATATCTATCAAATTATAATATGAATATGAATATTATTGGTAAAATCAACATCATTATAGTATCGTTGTGATGTTGTTTTGGTAAAATATTTTATATAAATTGCGCAGTAACAAAATGCATAGGCATGTATAAAAACAACTATTCATTAGATAAGAATCTTATTGATCAGTGAAAATGAATAATTAAATGAAAAGGAAAACTATACACATACTATAGAATAAAAAAGATAAGTATGATCCTTTTTATAGTACATTCATTTTATATTTAAAATTCAAACAATTTTAAAGAATATAAATAATATTTGGTCAAAGTATTCGAGAATAATTATTACTATTTGAAAAGTATCCATTTTATTTTAATATGAACATGTATTCTTATTTCGTTTTGATTTCGTATGTCATTTTTTTTCTTATAGTTTTTTTGCTCAAAAGGAACTATCATTAATTGTGTCAATTAAATGAGAACGACAAATATAATTAAATTGTAAATCCTGAATCAAAACGATATACAGGGTGAGTTTGTAAGACAATTTTCAGTTGAAATAAAATGATTTGTTATTAAGATATGATACGGACAAAACAAGCTGAAATACCATGATCCTAATTATATACAAACATGTTGTGCTTATTTTTCAAGAATTAAAGTAATGAGAGGATAATTTTTTGTGAAATTTTCATCTAGATTGTGACTCTCATCTATTAGAAAAAAAACTCAGCTTTAAGATGAGAATGATAATTGAGAGAGTTTCTTCGTAAAAATTTTGAATCTGGTCTAAAAAATGAAAAAAATGAATTAATAATTGATTCATTCTTGATCACTCAGGACTATCGATATGGTCCGCCACACGGTCATAATAATGAGCACAGAAATACGGACCATCACTTCATTAAAATATATCCGTATATGGCTGTAATGTCACAGTATCCGGTCCTGTGTTAACGTTCTGATTAATAAAGGGCCGAATACTGTGACAGTACAGCCGTATACGAATATATTTCAATGGAGTGACGGTCAGTATTTCTGTGCTCATTATTACGGCCTATGACAGTTCATATATGGACCGTATCGATAGACCTGGGCAGGAAATAAATTAAAAAAATATAAAATAAAAGTCTTAGTACAGTTTCTTAGTTTGACTAGTTAGATTTGGTTTAGTACAAAAAACGGCACATATGATTGGAAATTTCAGAATTCATTAGTATTTCACCAATTTATTTTTATAGAGAAATTTTTATGTGTGATACTTGATAGTAACTATATAGAGTATTGATATGTTATTAATCTTTTTTTTTTCAAGTTTATAGTTGTATTTTTGAAAATAATATAAAAAAACTATTAATTATGTATAGAATTTTATAAAATAGAGTATTGTTATTCAAAAGAACTCTTTTATTAAAAACAAAACAAAATGAATCAAATATAGATTAAAATAGAAAATTATTAGGTGCTATATCAATTCGTCGCACTATCAATTAGTCGCATATCTTTTCGTCCCATTTGCGGCGTAACTGCGATAATAAAATCGTACTTATAAGAGAATCCGTCCAGTCAATCTCAGTATTTTCTAAATAAATGAAAAATAAATGAAAAATAAATGAAAAATAAATTAATAATAAATTAAGTAATTATTAATTCATTAATAATTACATATGTGCATTGATCACTTAGTACACCTTGGCATTAACTTTTATTTCTTTTGAAAAAAATAATGAAGTGTCTTCACTGTAAAAATATTAAAATGAGCTAGAGTGCTTGCGATACCTCCTTTTATACCCTCATGCATCAGTAAGAACTGCGATGATTGCGTCGCAGGTGCGAACGCAACTACGCCGCCGCAAACGTAATCTCGTTATTTCACCGCAATTGTGGCGCAGTTGTCAAAAAAGTGGTAACATGGGAATGTAGTCGTCGCAACTAATTAGTCGCAATCTATTCGTTGCAACGTTCATATAACTTACCAAGCGATTACCGAGAGAGAAATTAGATTCTTTAATTGAAGTAGTGTCTAGAGAATAAATTATTTTATTTACAAGAAATAAATACAATTAGCCAACTTTCTATGGTATTGTTGGAGCGGGGAAGATTGACGATAACATAATCGTGATTATTCTAAATCTTGTGATCAAACAAGGGCTTTTTTCTTCCAACTCCTAAAAATAAGATATAGTATCGAAACACAAGTATGAGTTTAACTTTTAACTTACCTCGCTTTTTCGGCTCTCTCATCCAAGTCTTTTCGAAGTAGTCTAGAAATTCTTCTGTTTCATCTTCTAAATCAGCAGCCACTAGATCAAATCCTTTGATAATGTCAGCTAATGAAACGAAAGCGAATGCAATTAATTTTTTAACGTTCAGGCGAAATATTTCATCTTCGTTGTACTTCTTTGATAATCCATTGCTTTGAATGTTCCACCAAACAGATTGAGAGAAATGGAATAAACAGCCTTGTGAAAAGAGAGAAGAATTTATTTAAGAGAAAATTAACTGGTTACATAGGTATTATCTTTTAGCAGCACATTGGGAAATTTCTCTTTAACTGATTTAATTGTAGCCTGCTCAAAATCAATCATAATGGATGTCGGTTCGAAGTTATCCTTTTCTGAATTTTTTCAAAAAAATCATTGTAATCTGCAGTGCTCTTTGCAATTAGTAATCCGTAAACGAGTGGAATCACACTGTGTACCAACAACGCGTGTAACGCGAATAGTTGGTAAAAATCATTAGGACATATCTAAATGGATTTCAATTAACACAGTTAGTATATCAATAGAAAACTCACTCTAAATGTTCCATCAGCGAATCAGTGCTTGCAATGCTTCAAAACGAATAAATTAGATGTTGTTGTGAAGATGATGTGTTTTTCGTCTTCATATAAAATGAAATCCTCCGATCGATCTATTATTCTTAAGTGGTTTGGTAGAAAACCGTCTTCAGAAGTCATTGATGTTGTGCGTTGACGGCAAACAGTATTCATTAGAATTTCACTTTTTGGTAGTTGGCCAGCCGAATATAGAGAAAAAGTGCGTAGAACAGATTGAAGAATGGCGCTTGACTGTTCGTAAGTTGTCGCAGCACGAATCTTGATTTGATTCTTCAGCTCGATTACAGGTATAATATCAGGAGTTGGTGCATGAGAATGTGACGTTGCTTGAGATAGAGGAGCGTCAATAGCCAAATTAGTATGGCAGCGACCTTTAAAAAACCCTCAACTTTATCAATTTTTTGTGAATTGATTTCAACGTACCTTTACAACTTCGATTTTTACATCTAAAGATGAGTTTTGCTTCTGTTGCTCGTTCTAACGTATATACAAATCCATCATGAATTATCATCGGCTTTAGTGGCATAACCAGGAAATTTTTACAGAGGGGGCACAGGGGAAGCAAGCCAGCGAAATAAAATTTTACAGGGGGAGGGGCAAAAAATGGTTTTTGGCTGGGTAAGAGACATTTACAGGGGGGGGACAAAATCGTTTATAGAGGGAGTATTGCATCCCCGTGCCCCCCCCCCCCCCGTGGTTACGCCATTAATCGGCTTTCCTCTTTCAGAAAGAGTTTTTTATATATTTGACATATTTCAACAAAAGTTGCGACATACTTTTCGTTGTGTGCAGAGATATATTCTTTTGAAGCAACCGTATTTTTATATACTCATGTTTCATTAACCTGAACAAATAAAGGCGTATAGTCTTATTAGTTTGAACAGAGAACGATCATCAGCAATAATAAAGCCAATTGTTTAATGATTATCTTAGTCTTACTAAGTTAACTACAACACTTGTCCATATAATTGATCCATTTTCCCAATGCATCTGATTATTTTCAAGACAAAATTCATGGAAAAGATTTCATTTAAGTTAGTGACTTTATTTTGTTTTTGATCACCAAAAATGTGAAAGAATTCAATTAAAAAGTTTGAATTATTCATTGCAACGAATAGATTGCGACTAATTAGTTGCGACGAATACATTGCGACGAATACATTGCGACGAATTGATCAGTCACCAATTATTATACACACTATTATTGTATGGTGTCATATTTATATTATAGATATACCTCTTATTATTCAGACTATTCCACCACATTCAGTGACAAACAATAAGAATTGTCGAGAAACGAAGTGTCGCTTTTCCCATGGGTTATACCCCCCCCCCCGCTCGATTTCTTTCCTATTAATTACTTTTTAATTGGAACTGATGTAAGGACACAAGATCACAAAATAATTCGATAGACTTTTTTACTGTTAGCAAAAAACTGATATTTTAAGAATGAGCGAATTTCTATACAAAATCCCCCCAAAACAGTTAATATTTTGAGGTTTTAGTTATTAAAAATAGCTTTTGGTGGAACATAAACATGATATTCAGAATCAGCATACCAAGATCTACTACAAACTTTATTTTTTAGTATGAAATATTTCTATCAAAATTTGTCTCCGTACTCCCCTCAGCCTTTTTTACTTAATAATTTATCCCTGTAGCCCCCCCCCCCCACAGGAACAAATTTTGATGGAAAATATTTCGCGATAAAAAGTTAAAGATTTTGGTGTATTTTCACATGCTGATTCTAAATATGATATTTATTTTTCATAAAACGCAACTTTTAACAACCAAAATCTTGAAAGACTACCTGTTTTCTCGTATGTTTTGCTTCATAAATTTGTTCTCTTCAGAAGTTTTAATCCTACTAATAAAGACTGACATATTTTTTACTTTTCTTTTTTTTATTTTATAGGTTTTCTAAAGCTGCATTTGTGGTGAAAGTTTCATTTTTTAGCTGAGAGTCTTTCTCAAGTTATAGATTAAACAATGTTTGTCATACATTGAAAAATCAGTATTAAAAGGAGAATTTTTTATGATAGACAGTGCTCGTCAGTATAGTCATTGAATAAGATGATTTTTATTTTTTTTTTGCAGAGAACCTTTTGTTGTACATATTGTAAAAATTTGGTTATTATTCATGCAACTATGGATGAGATATTGCTCTTGGCATTCTAAGGGGCCCAATATCTATTGATAATGATCCTTCTCCTAAAATATTGATTTTTTTGCTAAGAGTGAAAAAGTCCACAGAATGATTTTGTGCTCTTGCATCCTCATATCAGTCCTAACAAAAAAATAATTGAAAGGAAAGAAATTGAGCGGGGGGGGAGGGTATATGCGACACTTCCTTTGCATATTTGTCTTGTGTATTCATATATCGTTGGAACCAAAATGTCTTTTCATGGTCGTTCTATTATGATGTATAATGCCATTTAAGTTTTTGGATGTTAGTTAATTGCCTTTTATCTACAGGTTATAGATGAAAACATTTTTGACGACATCTTTATATCGCATAATAAACTACATTATGAGTTAGAAAACAATAATTTTTCATTCAGACATACGTCAACGGTAACCCCTAAATATCTGTTATATTAGATATAGACTACCGTATAAGAGTTAAAATAATATTTCTAAAATAAAATAAGATTTATTCAAATTCATTTTATTGAGTTTTTCCATAAGATGACTTACATAATTGGTTGTATTACTTATTATCAACAATGAAAATTGTAACATGATTATAATATGAAAAATTATGTGAGAAGATACAAGATTATCATCTGAGGAATTGCGTAATATAACCTTTTTTTCAAAATGAACTAGTTTTTTGTAATGTAAAAACTTTTTATTTTTGAACATTCCATTGAAATACATGTATTGATCGAATTAGAATAAAAAAATAGGTGGAGTAATCAGATTAGGACAGTGACAGAACGGAAATAGAAGTCAAATATGCATTTTTGTAATTACGATTGCTCATTCAAAATTAATTCATTTTGAAAAAAAAATGATAGAAATGTAGAGAGACAATCACTCTATCCCAAAAAACAAAAAATAAGCTCAAACGGACGTTGTTTGACAAAGTTACCCGGGTGAAAGAATACGCCATCGTAAACGGCCTTAAACAGTAAAAAACGACGAAAAACAGTCATCTTGAGAACATCGTTTACGATGAATCGTAAAACGGCTTGAAAACGACGAAAAACTACTGTCGTTTCCGTCTCATCTGAAACGGCAGCCGTAAGGGGTACCGTTTTTCACCGTTATCAAGCCGTATTCCACCGATAGATTAGAATCTATTACCTTTTGTCAAAAAAAAAAATATCTCTTTAGTCTCTATATATATGAACGGAAACTTATTTTAAATAAATCATTTTAAATATAATGATTATTTTTTTTATTTAGATTGGTCCAACAGCAATACAAATGGCAAGTTATTTTAGATAAAACAATTATATTTTTACTTAGAATCGCGATGTTATCGCTAAAATTGACGATTAGTCGCCGATGTTTGCCTGATTTTGATGGTATGAGCATCAGTATAGAAAGGTAAATATGGTACTGTACTGTGATTGTATATCGTCGGATTTCGTCGTATATGATCATATAGGAGTATCGTAATGCTCGTCCTGGATAGTTATGATAGACTCGATGAAATGAAAGCTACCACTATCTGATATAAAACGTCAACAAACACGGCGCATTTTACACATCAAACGGCTGAAAAACGGCATCGATATGGTTCATGGTTATCCACCGGAAATGACCTGAAACGGCGCCGTTTCCGTTCTGGCAAAACTACATATACAAATCTTGGCTAAAGGATTACAGCGAAAAACGACATCCGTTCATGCCCATTTCCTGCAAGAATTTAGTTGTTTCATGCCTTATAAGGCGCCGTAAACGGCGCTCGCAATCATCAACCTGAGTATCAGTTTTTTTCTAAAAAGTACTGAAAATCGTTATCAGATTAGGACTAGGCACTCTATATTTTTACTAATCAAAAAGATTTAGAAAATGAAGCTACACAGACATATAAGACCAACCAAACAAAAATGACGAAGGAATAAGTTAGAGAATTGATTTGAGACAAAATATAGCATATCATCAGAAATCAGAAAATAGTTTAAGAAAAAGGTTATCGATGAAACATTTGCAAAAATTAAGGTTTATAAGTTAAAAACAAACATGTTATGATAAATATTGGGTTGGCAAGAAAGTTTTGTCCTTTTTTTTTAAAATTTTTATTTTATTTTATTTTATGTATTTGTTTCAAACATGAAACTAGTTTTGAATGATATATGCTCCGTCGCTATCTACGACCTGCCGCCAACGCTCTGGTAGAGAAAAGATTCCACGTTCGTAGAAGTCCACAGACTTTTGGCTGAAAAAGTCAGCCAAGAACGTTCTATGAAATTTTCAAAAAAAAGACAAAACTTTCTTGCCAACCCAATATTTTTAATCAATTGAGTCCAATAGACACACAAAAAAAAGAACTTCTATGAATGGCAACATATCTCATTATATACTGGCTGGAACTGTTTCTATGTATATATTTACACTGTATATCAAAATTCTCCTACCAATTTTTTGTCTTGGATTCTATATTAAAACTATACAACATTAATTTAGTTTGTCTATAGCCTTTATAGTAGAGAATTAGTACTATCTATGTACATCTGTTTAATACCAAAAAACCTTCGAATATAAAATAAAAACGAACAAGTTTCAATGATAAGTTAAGGAAAACAATGGCATAAAAAATACAAAATGATATTGTTGTTATAAGTTTTAGTATGATGCCAGTAATTCAAAAATCGAATAACATTTTTTTCTCTGATATTTTTACATGATTCGATAGAGCTTGTCAAACTCTACAAAATTATCTATATTATTAATTCTTTTAACCCTTTTTTAGAAATAAAATTTACAAAAAGGTCGCTTTTTTTTAAAATATCTTCATGTGAAAAGTCGACCAGCGTTTTCTGTAAATTTTACTTCAAAAAAACGGTTGAAAGAATTAATAATATAGACAGTTTTGTACAACTCGACGAGTTCTATCGAACTATGTGAAAATATAAAAGAAAGAATGTTACTTGATTTTTGAATCACTTACCTCTTATGCATACTACTGAAATTTATAACGACAATGATATTTTGTATTTTTTTCTTAGCATTGAATTTTGTTTGTTATTATTTTATTTTATATTCAAGGATTTTTCTGTATTTCACAGATATGCAAAGATAGTAGTACTCGACCTATTCATATAAAATGCTTGAACAATATTTATAAAAGAAAAAAAAACTCTTTTGACTTCTAAAATTCTAGATTAGAATCACTAAAGCAACTAGTCTGTTGTTTTAGATATTTTCTTATATATCAAGAATTTGTAGCGTTTCTACATTCAAAGAATATCATCAATAAGATAAAAAGTAATTATAGAAGAATATTCTAAGACTAATGACTATGTTCTAAAAATTATCTTTTGTTAAATATTATAATCTTACTTTAGATGGATGAAATTACTGTGGATAATTGTGCTATAAGACACAGACATTCATTTATTGAACAACATGAAAACTCAACAGAAAATAAAACTAATTTAGAACAAATCGTCGTTGCTATTAACGAACCGAAGCAATCATCAATGATACCAACACAATTGTATATCATTTTCTTTTTTTTTCCATGATCATAATATATATAGAATGCTTTTTATTAGGGAATATTCATGGTGGTCAACACATCCAGTTGTAACAGCTGTGGGTGCAGGTGCTCTCTTCACAAGTCTAATAATGATTGGTGGTATTTTGATCGTTAGTCTAACTTCCCCAAAAATAATAGGTATGTTTGTTTTCTATTGATGCACAAGCTATTTTTATTATAAGTGAAACAAGATCACGCAAGAAATTGGTTGCTAAAAACTCAAAAAAAATACTTACGACTATTTCTGATTGAACAGGTCAATAGAAGTTCTAAATTGCTCATTGTACAGAAATGAGTAGAGATAAATAATTCCATACTTGTCAGTTGAAAAGTATTGATGAACAATCGTTGTCCATATGACAGAGTTACTGACAAATACACTCATTATTGCAAATATTCGTATTATGCATGCTTGTTCTCATCTTCTTCAGTTATATATTGCGTTGTTCATGTATGATTAATCAGCCAGTAGAGACACATTCCTTTCTACATCTTTATAGTTATGTAAATTGTAATTGCCAGCATTCATATCAGAATTTCTTTTTTATTGTAAATTACTAATCCAAAATACTGATTGAATCATTAAAAGCAATACGCAATCCAACAGTTTTAGTATCCGTGTGATACTGCGATAGCATGATAAGATTGATAAATTTCAAGGAACGAAGTAGAGTTATTTTGAAAAACGATGATTTTAAATTATTTCTAAATAGAGTAATACGACAAATACCGATAAAATATTATAGAAATCCAGATAATTCGAAACAATCTAACGAGATAACCTCTCCGGGTGCTCAAAAGCTTCTTAGTATTTGGAGAGTTCTCTCGTGAGTTCTTAAAAGGAGCAGTCTACATTATTACTGGATAATATTAGAATCAAATCAATGTAAATGAAGTCTTCTGCACTAAAAACTGAAAATTTGATACACATAATTCGTGTGAGACAACCGAAATGCATCTGATTTTCTGTCAGATGTTGAAGATTCCCAGCAATCATTCAACTGATATTTCCCTTGAATACACGGACAGGCTCTTCGGAATCTATTTGTTCACTTGATACTATGTCCTGAAAAGATATTCCATCTGTACTATTACTTATTAACTTTACGGTATTATCTTAAATGACAGCTGATTTTTACTGTGTGACACCAAAAAAATTTTAACGTCTTTCATGCTGACATCGATACTTCGAATACTCGATTACATTATGAAGAGAATCGTTTTTTGAGAAACTTTCAACTAATTCAGTTGATCATGAAAGCATGTAAATATTAACATACAAATCAGATTTAATGTATTTACAGTTTTCTGCTCGTCAATGTTTTTTAAAAAAGCCGTTTACGAAACATGTACGAATGAATTATACTGCTGTTGTATCATTGGAAGAAAAAAAATCGAATAAAATAATAATGAATACGAAAGAAAGTTAAGTCATACATTCAACAGAGCTTTACTTATTGTAAATAAACAAATATTTTGCCAACGAGCAATGCTTTAGTTTCGAAGATATGTAGTTTTTCATAACATTTCTATGGAGAATGAACACTTGATGTATAATACTAAGCAAAAGAAAAGACAGATTTCTCAGTTATAAAAAATTAGTCACCATTTTACAGCTATAAAGATTAGACAAAAGTGAGTCATAGATGTCTGTCAAAAAATATTACAGATGAGCAATTATACAACAATGATTCGAAATTCATTTATTAACAACAACCATTCGTCGTTTTACTTATTGTTTATTTTCAGGAAGGCGTATCAAAAGTTGTGTAACCTGTTTGATAGTCTTAATCATCTACGCGAAAAACTTAGTGACATATTGACAACATTATCATAATTCAATGAATTTGATATTTGTTTGATTTTTCAAACAGTTTGGAAGTGTTGTATGAGATTAGATTTGTACGGGTTTAGAACAGTTGCTCGCAAGACTACTTCGATGCAGATGTATGAATAAGTGACAAAAACAATCGTTAAGAAGAGCAACGCAAAATAAAAAATAGATGAGAATTGAAAAATTTCTGTATAGGCAAGAAACATCTGGTGTATTTTAATTAAATCCTGAAATCTGTATATGAATTTTGTATTAGATCATAAAGTCATTGCTCAAAGACTCGCTTTATTCGCTTTGATGGTTCACGACCTGTTATCAAGGTAAAAATGAGAATATGTAGGTTAAAGTCTTCTCTTCACTTTTCTTCAGCCATCCATCTATCCTTAATAAAAGTCCTTCCTAGTATCAGATTCGAAGGAGAACACTGCTACTTAATGTCATTAAGTAGAAACATGATTCACGAGTAAGTATTCGGTGAGCAACTGTTTGGATCCCACTTATACTTACGAGAGCACAAAGTCAACTAATAAATCGTTTTTGATTTCGGATACCTTGTATAAGATAGACTTTGCTTATAGATAGGTCTACTTGTACCTAAAATGTTCTGAAAATTTTCATTCAAAACAACATTTTCTTCTCGAGATATTAAAGCCTTAAAATCACTCATATCCCACGAAAGATGCTAGAAATTTTTATTATTTGAAATTTTAATATGTCGGGAAGAAAACATTCTTTTGAGTAAAAATTTTCAGATCATTGTAGGCACAAGTAGGCCTATCTATGAGCAAAGTTTTAGCTCAAAATACTGTCAGTTGATTTTATAGTATATATTGTAACATAGGCTGACTTTCCAGCAAAATCGCTATAATTCTGGAGAGAACGCCTATGAAGACTTATCTTTTTGAGATTTTTCATACCTCATTGGAGTCTATTTTATGGATGGTGTCTAAACTAAAAGGCGATTTATCATTTGGATCAGTTCTCCCGTTAGATAGATGTCATCGAGAAACGGTTAGATCAAGAAGAAGTTGTGTTCGATCCATATTTCTAACTCACGCTATATCCAGTATAAGATTTCTTTCCTTTTAATCAATATGCCATTCTTAATTAAACTTTCTAATAGATGAAAGACAATGCGCGAAGAATTAATCTCTGAATTAAAATGAATGAGATTTGCCCAGATTCTTTTGAAAAATGCTGCTATTGAGCCAAATTTGGTTAGAATGATTCAAGAGGTTCTCATCAAATCTCAACAGGACAATAAAGATTCAATACAATTCAGTAGAAATACTAGCATCTAGCGACTGATCAGTGTTTATTTTATTTTCCTTCTATCGTTTAGCTCAAAGCTGTAAAATGCGATTCACATTAATTACTCCAAATCCACTTGAATATAACTACGGTCCACGATCTGTCGCTATCGGCTATTTCGACAACGACACTCAACTAGATATAATTATTGCCAATAGCATCGTGGACAAAATAGCTATATATTTTGGACATGGTAATGGCAGTTTTTCAAGACCATTCTTGTACTCAACTGGTTTCGGCTCTGTTCCATACATGGTCGCCATTGGTGATGTCAACAATGATCATCACTTAGATATTGGTGTTGCCAACTTTGGTACTAACAGCATCGCTATATTTTTGGGATATGGAAATGGGACTTTCTCGAATCATACACCAGTTTCAACCCATTCGTCTCATCCAGTCTGGATCAATATAGTTGATTTCAACAATGACACAGCACTTGATATTATCACTGCCGATTATGGAACACATAGCATAAGTATATTTTATGGATACGGAAACGGAATATTTGATCATCCAATCACATATTCTACGGGCTATGATTCTCTGCCATTCGCAGTTGTTGCTGGAGATTTTAACAATGATAATCGACTGGACCTTGTCACTGCCAACTCTGGCACAAACAATGTCGGTGTTTTCCTTTCAAGTGACAATGGTACTTTAGAAAACCAACGAATTTTTTCAACCGGTCTTGGATCTCGACCATACTCGGTTGTTGTTGGCCATTTCAATGATGACATCATGTTAGATATTGCCGTCGCTAATTATGGAACCAACAATATCGGTGTGTTTCTAGGCTATGGCAACGGAACATTCGCCAGTCAAACTACATATTCCACTGGCACGGCTTCGCCATACTCTATTGGTATTGGAGATATAAACGAAGACAACCTATGGGATTTAATCGTCACCAATAATGGCGCCAACGACGTAGGCGTATTTCTCGGATCCAAAAACGGTACTTTTGTTCTTTCAAGCATGTATTCCACCGGATCCATTTCATCGATCGCATTTGCCTCAGGTGATGTAAACAAAGACCATCGATTAGATCTTATTGTCATCAGCAATGATACTGGTGTTATAAATATCCTTCTTGGGACTTATGGGAGCTTTTCAAATCAAACAACATATCCAACTGGCTCTTATCCAACGTCTGTAGCTGTTGGTGATTTCAACAACGATACTCAACTGGATATTGTTGTAGCCAATTCCAATAGCAATAATGTGAGTGTCTTGCTTGGACATGGCAATGGTTCTTTTCAAAATCAAATAACATATTTAACTGGCGATTGGCCACAGTCTGTAGCTGTTGGTGATTTCAACAACGATACTCGACTAGATATTGTTGTAGTCAATTCAGGTAGCAATAATGTGAATGTTCTACTTGGATATGGTGATGGATCTTTTCAGGATAAAATCACATGCTCAACTGGCTCTGATCCACAATCTGTAGCTGTTGGTGATTTCAACAACGACGCTCAACTGGATATCGTTGTCGTCAATGTATGGAACAAAGATGTGAGTGTCTTGCTTGGATATGGTAATGGTTCTTTTCAAAATCAAATGACATATTCAACTGGTAATTGGCCACAGTCTGTAGCTGTTGGTGATTTCAACAACGACGCTCGAGCGGATATTGTTGTCGCTGATCCATGGAGTAATGATGTGAGCATCCTACTTGGATATGGTAATGGCTCTTTTCATGATTACATGAAATATTCGGCTGGCAATGACCAACCGCCTGGATCTACTAATTCGTTTTCTCTGTATTCTGTAGCTGTTGGTGATTTCAACAACGACACCCGACTGGATATAGTTCTTGCCAATCGATGGCTTGGTGTTGTCAGTGTTCTACTTGGATATGGTAATGGCTCTTTTCCACATCAAATAAGATATTCAACTGGGCGTTATTCACAGTCTGTAGCTGTTGGTGATTTCAACAATGATACTCGACTGGATATCGTTGTCGTCAATTCAGATAGCAATGATATAAGTGTTCTATTTGGATATGGTAATGGCTCTTTTCAAGATGAAATAAGATATTCCACTGGCTCGAATCCACATTCTGTAACTGTTGGTGATTTCAACAACGATACTCGACTGGATATTGTTGTAGTCAATTCGGATAGCAATAATGTGAGTGTATTATACAACAGAGGAGCTTTTCAGAACAAAATGACCTACACATCTGGTGATGCTTCTCGCTTACGAGGTGTTGCACTTGCTGACATGAATAATGATTCTCAGACAGATATCGTCGTTGCTAATTATGCCACTAACAATATAGGTATTCTTCTCGGATATGGAAACGGCACTTTTACAAGTCAAATCATTCTATACACAGTATCAAATTCTCACCCATTGGCGGTCTCCATTGCCGATTTTAACGGTGACAATCATTCTGACATCGCTATACTGAATTATTTTACTAAAACAGTAGACATACTACTTGGAACTGAAAAGGGAGCATTTATACCTCAAGTGAATTATGAAATCGGTTCACTACAGGCGTTTGTTCTCGTTTCTGGTGATTTCAATAATGATGGACGATCAGATATTGTTGTCGGGTACAGTAGCAGCGATGTTCTGGGTGTCCTTTCTTCATATAATCCTGGTTCTTTTCAAAATCAAATGAAATATTCAACTGGCTCTCGGAAACATACTGACTATCCCAAACCACATTCTGTAGCTGTTGGTGATTTCAACAAAGACACTCGACTAGATATAGTTGTCGTCAATTCGGGTAGCGATAATGTGAGTGTCTTACTTGGACATGGTAATGGCTCTTTACAAGATCAAATGACATATTCAACTGGCTATAATCCACAATCTATAGTTGTTGGTGACTTCAACAACGACACTCAACTAGATATCGTTGTCGTCAATTCGCTTAGCAATGATGTGAGTGTCCTACTTGGATATGGTGATGGCTCTTTTCAAGATCAAATAAGATATTTAATTGTCGGTTATCCACAATCTGTAGCTGTTGGTGATTTCAATAATGACACTCGACTGGATATTGTCGTTGGCCATTATATGAAAAATGTGAGTGTCCTTCTTGGATATGGTAATGGCTCTTTTCAACATCAAATGATATATTCGACTGGATATTATCCATGGTCTATAGCTGTTAGTGATTTCAACAACGACGCTCGACCGGATATTGTTGTAGCCACTTCCGGTAGCAATAATGTGAGTGTGCTGCTAGGATATGGTAATGGTTCTTTTCAAGATGAAATTAGATATTCAACTGGCTCGAATCCGCACTCTGTAACTGTTGGTGATTTCAACAACGACACTCGACTGGATATTGTTGTAGCCAATTCCGGTAGCAATAATGTGAGTGTGCTGCTAGGATATGGTAATGGTTCTTTTCAGGATCAAATGACATATTCAACTGGCTCTTATCCACAGTCTGTAGCTGTTGGGGATTTCAACAACGATACTCGTCTGGATATCGTTGTCAGCAATTATATGAGCAATGTGAGTGTTCTACTTGGATATGGTAATGGCTCTTTTCATGATCAAATAAGATATTCAACTGGCTCTTATCCGCAGTCCGTAGCAGTTGGTGATTTCAACAACGACACTCGACTAGATATCGTGGTTGCCAATGACGATACCAATGATGTGAGTATCTTACTTGGATACCCTAACGAAGTTTTTGTTAGCCAGACGATGCTCACAAATGGCAATGGTTCTCGACCACGGTCGTTTGTTGTTAATGATTTTAATAATGATGGTTTTATGGATATTGGCATAGCCAATTCGGGGACCGACAATATTGGTATCTTTCTCGGATATGGTAATTTTTCTTTTGCAAGTCCAATGTTATATCTCACTGGCTCGAATTCGTCTCCATATGGTATAGCTACTGGTGATTTCAACAATGACATTTATATCGATATCGTCGTCGCTAATTATGGCTCTAATAGTATTGGTATTTTTCTTGGAATCGGTAATGGTTCATTTGCAAATCAAAGAACGTATGCAACTGGCTCTTCTCCATGCTCTGTAGCTGTCGGTGATTTTGACAACGACTTAATACTAGATATTATCATTAGTAATTATGATACCCACAATTTAGGTGTACTTCGTGGCTATGGTAATGGTACATTTGAAAGTATGGTATTAATTCAGTTAAAGTACGGAACTCATCCATTTTTAGTTCTCGTTGGTAACTTGAACGATGATGGAAAGTTGGATTTTATCGTGGCAAACAATGGCACTGATAATTTACAAGTTTTCGTGCAAACTTGTTAGTTTTCTTTCTTGATCATTATTTTGAAGGTGATGGTGTCATAGAGCTACCAAAGTATATTTGTTTGTGTTAACGGTGACCATTGACGCCTATCTTTCTTTGTTTCGTTTCTTTTCATTTCTCTTTCTTTTGTTTTATTCGTTTCGTCTATATCACTTGGTGATTTCTATTACTATATATGCACACATGTTTCTCATTTTGGGAGATTATTCGATTCTTCGCGAAATAAACATTTTCGTTAAGCTCGACAGAAACGAGCTAATATTAGCGCCGTGACCGGTTTTGTTCTAAGTATCCCAGATCGAAGCGTATAAACCGGATCCGGCCTGAATTTACTGAAAATCACCGGATGAGAGAAGCAGTATTTCGGGCCGGAACTCGCTGGAATTTTTCGCTTATTTTTCTGCCATATCCGACCGGAAACGGTCGAGAAAGCTGTCGGAAAAAAATCTAACGACTTTTCGTCCGGATCCGTATTTTCAGAACTTGCCGTATATGTCTGGTTCCAAAGTCACATTTATTGTACTGTTCCGACTGCTTCCTATATTCGGAAATTATAATCATATATATATATATATAAACCATATCTGGCAGTTCCTAACTAACAATAGGAATCTCAAGCTCTGTGTTGATACATATGATCTTTTGACTAATAAATCAATCTCATATTAAAAAGAGTGTTTCTTTTTTTACTATTTTCTTACAATTCATTGCTATAAAAAATTTCACCAAAAATCAACGTTCAAAAATAACATTAGAAATTGAAATTATACTATTAATTGATCAAAATTTTGTGACTTAACCGATTAGGATCACCTTTTAATTAGAAAGTTATAAAAATAATCCATTCTCCAACAGTATATGATTACAAAATTTAAATCCATTATTTCACTACACCAGCATAACATTTTTCCAGCTATTCTTTTTTCATCTGCCGGAAAATGATCTACCGAAAGACTCATAAAAAAAACCTAAATTTCAGCACAACTAATGAAGTGAATTATGAGACTATACAGAGGCTTTCGTGTATGCAAAAAAAATTCATGTCACTTCCACATCTCAGACGTTGATGACTAGTGAAAAGAAATCTGACTTTCTCTTACAAAACAGCCGAAATCAACCCATGTCGAGAAAATCGTCGCGATTTTGCCGATTTTCAAAACAATCGGCGTAAAATCGTGATTAATTGTATTTTGAAAAAAAATCGGTGATTAAATCAGAATTAATCGCGATTATGATAGAAGAAACGATTTTTCAAAATTAACGATAAATCGAAATGATTAATCGCAATTAATCGAAATCTTTTTTTTATCAGGTGAAAATTTTTTGTTACATTACCAAAAATTTGACATGTAAACTCATAGATAATATTTTAAAAATAGTAAATTGTGTTTTTGTACGTTTACTCGTAATAAAACAATTTATTGCTAAATTTGATGTCGGTAGTATAGCATTCATTTGGTTGGATAATCGTTATAAAGATCAACGTCTCGTTTGTTTGTTGTAACCATTAATTAATTATATATATTGTATGAACGTTCAATTCGACTGCCCTTTGATGATTATTTTAACATCATATTATGGTCATAAATATGATTTTAATAAATTTAGATTTTTTCGGCTGAATTTGGAATGTAAAATTTTGAACGTATGAGTAAGAATTAGATTTTTTAGGATTTTTATAGTAAGTTCTAAATTTGTCTGAATTCATACGTCAACTAATCTATAGATATATTTTTCATTCTAATTTCAAAATTAAATTATGTATAATAATAAAGAATTTTTTATGTATTAGTGTCGTATATTTGATGAACATAATCTCTATCTTGCTTTTCCGAAGTATTTTATTTATTATTCATTATTACCAACATCCTTTATCAATCGTCCGTAACTTTTACACTTTTTTTTAATATCTTTTCAGATGTTTACTCCTCAGACACCATATGTTACTCGTGCTCGTCGAAAACAAGAGCGACGTCGACAACAAAAAAAAAGCATTATTAGATATTTTAAATAATTTTGACTCATATCTTACATCTTCTGATGACGATTCAATAATTGATATTCAAAATGAACATTCAATTAATGATCAAGAAGACACAAGATGTACATTGGATGATTCTTCATGTACTCATCATCCAAATTTGAATGCTATACTACATTCAAATTAGATGATGATGATATTTATAGTTCTACTGTAGCAGATCTTAAAAATAGTTAATTATTTTCAAATAAAAGATAATCAAAAATTCTAAATGTGGCCAATCAGCTTCTAATAAAAATACTGATTAATCGCGATTATAAGCGATTAAACGGGCGATATTGCTACGGTAATATTTCAAGTAATCAGTGATTAATCGTGATATATCCTAGTAATCGCTAAAAATATCATCAAAAATCGCCGATTAATCGCTGATTTAGTGGACGATTATCGTTTCGATATATCGCGATTAATCGTCGATTTTTTAACGATTTTTACGACATGGGAAAAGTGCGATAATACATTCTCTTGTACAACTGATATTAACGAAAAATATTTCTCCGAAAGATCCTTTGTATTATACAAATGTTTCATTGAGGTTTTAGTTCAACTACTTATTCAGCAATTTGTTTTGAACATGTCAGTCTATATAAGAGAGCCCGTTGGAAGTATTTCACATACACATTGTAATATTTTTTTTGTATGAAAAATAATTCAGGTAGGATTTTTTTTAGCCGTTTTAATAAGATGAAAAGTCATTTTGAGTCTCTTTTGAACTTACTCGAAACGCGAAGTGTAGGGAAAGATTATTCCCTCGACTGTAGGAAGAGTCATATGAAAAAAATAGTTTGTCTGTCTGTCTGTGGCGGGTGGAGTTTGTGTCAGGGTCAAAAAATATTGAGGTCAAAAAAATTTCTGTAGAAAGCCTGAAGCTTTACACTAAACAACTACCCTTGAGTGCTCAACTGCTATACTATAGGGGTATCCTTGGGTCATCAACTGCTATACTATAAGGGTACCCTTAGGTCATCAAGTGCTATACTATAGGGGGTACCATTAGGTGTTTAAGCGCTGTACTGGGAGATACACTTAGATGGTCAAGTGGTATAGTATTGGGTACCCATGGAACCACGAATATTATATTATAGACGTAGTAATGGGATATCAACTTTCTTCTTCTTACCAGTGGCAAGATTTATAGAGAAAAGTAGAACTGTGTGATTGTGTGTGTCAATGTTAAAAGTGAAAGTCTGTGTACATGGTTACATGAAGTCTGGTGGGAGTGTTATCGGAAACGAATAATTTGTGGCGTTAGTCTAGGATTGAGAAAAACAAAAATACATCTCTGTCGAGTGAGTTTGATATACACCTGTAAACTGCAATGATTGATATCAAGCGAACTGTTGAAAAAATGAGAACTGAAGAGATTATCTTGCATGAAATCTTGAGAATGTTTTATTTTGAGAAACATATAGCTAAGAAAGGATGAACAAAGAAAACGGAAAGAAATGATGAAGAATAGAGTAAAACAATAACAACGAAGGCGACGGTAAAACGGATTAGTGATGACTGACATGAAAGAAATATTAGAATGATAAGCGAGAGAAAAAGAGCAAAGAACTAAGTTTATAACCAAACGATGATGGTTTTTGATGCCGACAGGATTGAATACTGTCACGTTGTAGATGCTAAGTCTTGTTGTTCTAGTGTTTTCCATGATGGGATAGTAATTTTGAGTTTTGTCTTTGTTGAAATTTAAAACGAATGTACTATATTAGAGGAATGATCAGTAGAACTAATATTGCTATCAATATGATGTTGAAAGTGAGTGTTGAATGTGTTTTGAATTGCCCCAAAAGAGGATCTCAGGAGATTCAGTCGTTTTAATAATAAGATCAATAATTGTTTGTATATAAGACGGAATGTACGATAATTTTTTCCAATTAGTGTTGTTGTGAATGAAAGAGTGCAGATCAATGATTTCTTCGTCAACAGGATTAATGGTGGCGTTTTGGTATAAAACAAGTTTTGATTTTGATTCGATTTGAAGTCCTGGTAAGTAAAATAAATCACACGATAAGGCCATAGAAGCCTTGGCAGAAATTATTACAGTTGAAGGTAGGAAAATGGCATGATTATCCATTACTTTGAATTGATCTGAATCTGGACTGTTGGCTGAATGGCATTTTGTACTCGAATTCGTGGAGATTGCCCAATAATCTCCAATTCTACGCACAAATACTAAATCTGGATAAGGTTCAATGCGGCAAGCTGTTAATGGTGTATAAGATAAAACTTGATAAATGCACGTGTCTTGAAGATCTTTTTGGATAGCTGGCGTTACACGGCATGACGTCATCACTTCAAAGCAACAAGGTTCTGCTTCTTCTCGGGACCATCGAACAAACTGACGAGAATCGGAATGAATTCCTATATAGGCAGGCATTTCAGCAAGTCTAACACGTTTATGTGCATGGTTAAATGGGATTGGTATTGGTTCATAAATAAAAAATGGTTTTTCATTATAATTCGAAGCAGCGAAGTACGAGGTAAACACTAATTGTCCGATGATTGCGCCATAAGTTGAAAACCTTAATTGAATTGTTGGAGTAAACGAAATTTCGTGACGAACGAGTAACCGGGTTACTAAATCTACCATAAAGATTGAGCTATTGTTGTCTTCGAATGAGATGTTGGTTGCTTGTATGATATATTCGGTAGTTTTCGGAATATCATCGTGATGAATAAAATATAAATTAAGGTTACCTTTTAGAATACCTTCAATTGAGGTACGTAAGAAATGGTCCTCGACGTTATGCATAAATGTGTTGAGTTTATTATTAAGAAAAGTCGAAAACTCACCGATTCTTCTTATGGCCACAGCATGACCGCGTATGGCGTCGGAATATTGATTAACAAGATGCATTGTCCGATTAATCGCTTGGTGTGTACTGTTAAGTTCTACAGCTAGTTTAAATTGTCCATCTTTAAGTTGTACAATTTGAGCATCCTGTGAGTATTTCGTTTTCTGAAGTGTTTTAACGGTTTCGATTACTGTCTTCACTTCTTGCTTTAAGTTTGCTGGTTGAACTATATTGATGGTCGATAAGGATAGAGCTGCACTACTCATACCAATAGTAACAATATCAGTCAGAAATCTTTTGTTTCTATTCGCCACCTTAGGCTTTTTCGTCGTCATGAAATCGCGATTAATAAAATTTATGGCATCAACTGTTAAATTACAGCGTGAGATTTTTTTAAAAGCAGAAATCGGAATCAAGTAACACATATCAGCTACCATGGGGATCACTGTCGATAATGTGACAATTTTGTTAGCGGATCTATAATCTGATTTATATTGTAGAATCAATCCGGAAGATGGATAAACAATATCCTGTTTTGCTAAGATCCAGTCATCTAATTTCGACGCTTTTATGAGAGTGAGTGCTAAAAATAAAACAATTATCAAATTGATACTTGCCATTAAATTAATTCTTTTATCGTATAAGGCCATAATTTTTCCTTTGTTTGGTAATGTTCTTCTTCCAAAAGATTGTTCTTATAAGTTTTAGAATATATGCCGTTCAATTGTTGAACACTATTTCATAATTCGTAAGAACCATCATATATATACCCGCACGTACGTTCATTCTTTTTTTAAGTTCAAACTTATATCATTCAATCCTTAACCATTGTTTCATCATTCGTAATATCTTTCGTATATACGCATATATACGAACATTCTTTTTTTCCTGGATTGCTTTTAAGTTGTAGCATTTATTCTTTAAATGTGAGTCTTCATTTTATTTATATGTATTAGGCAAAGATGTGATGGAGAAGATCATGATAGTAGAAACTAGAAGAAGAAAAAAATAAAATAAACTAAAATAACTACAAAAATCAATAAGTTTAAAAGTGAAGACACCCACAAAAGGAGAATGTCATACAAACATTTGTTTTGTAAACTTTGATCTTTCTCTTATAATTTTTAAGTTATTGATCTTGAGAACTTTTGAAGTACGCCGTTTGCTGTCGTCTATCTATTTGTGAATTATGTAGGTGTATAAGCTTATTTCCAATAATACATAAACGAGATAACAGAGGAGCAACATAAACTGTGTGACAACGGGTCGAGTTTGAAATAGTAACAGGTAATGAGAGAGCATATAGGATTTTTAGCCGAGATCCATCCGCTAATTGAACACATAGAGAAGGTGAAGACAATTGAGCTTGTTGGTGAAGATAAGAAGGTAGTTTTGAAAATAGTCTTTTGTTAATGAGTGTTAATGATAATCCTGAATCGATGAGTAAAGGAATTGTTATTCCAGCTATTTTTCCTGGAACGATAAGAGGATTGTGTTTGATAAGATTAACTGGATAAATTTGGGGTATCGTTTTGACGGGTTGTCTTATAAATGAGCATCGGCGTCCCGTCTTCCCAACGCTCTGTGCCCGTTTTTTGAATGATAATTTTAATGTTGCTGCCGAAATACGATCTGCATTATTATTCGGACAGTTCTTGGAAAAATGTCCAAGAATTCCGCAACTGTGACATTTGATGAAAATTGATTTCTTCGATAAATTATTATCCGTAGTAAATTGAACATTGATATTTGCGTCTTGAGACGATTTATTATTGTTCCATTGCTGTTTTGTGCCATATTTGTTTCGTTGGTGGGAGGCATTTTCTTCATCTGACGAATATTCTAAATTTGCAGTTTGAATTGATTTAAAGTGATTTGTGTAATCATCATTGTATTGTTTATGAGTATCTAAAATATTGTTTTTACATGAAATTTGTTTAAAGCATTCTGCTAAACATTGTACTTAGTTACGACGATATAATATCATCTAGGGAAGCACCAGAAATTACACCAGTCATAGTAAGTACCTATCGTAAATCTCTGATCGTTGCGTCTGCTTTTATATTAGCCGAAAAACGGGCCAACCAGATGGCAGCAAATTGAAACTCCGTTATTTCGTGGATAATTGTGGAAGATTCTATGAGGACTTTTGTAGAGCACCCTTGATAACCTCAAATTGGCCCGAACAACCCTATGTTGCGTCTTTCTCTTCATGGGGAAAAACCGCCTAGAAATCGGATTGGCTGTTACAAAAGAGTTTCAGCCAATCAGATTTTGAGGCGGTTTTTCCCCATGAAGATAAAGACAGAACATAGGGTTATTCGGGCCAATTTGAGGTTATCAGGGGTGCTCTACAAAAGTCCTCATAGAATCTTCTATGGTTACCCATGAAATAAGCGAGTTACAATTTCCTGCAAGCTGATTGGACCATTTTTTGACTAATAGAAAAGTTGACGCAGCGACCAGCACTTTACCATAGGTACTTAGTTACTAGTAAAGTAAATGTATGATGCCATGGCTAAGCTGAGGACCTAACAATACTCTCATACTATAGTAGGTGAGGATCGAAGAATACCCCTATAATATAGTAGATGAGGACCCAAGGGTGCCCCTATAGCATAGTACTTGAGGACCCAAGAATATCTCTTTAGTGTAGCAATTGAGGACCCATGAGCATTCGCATAGTACAGCAGATGAGGATCTAAGAGTACTCTTATAGTATAGCACTTCAATTCCCGGGAATCCTGGTACCAAGAACGAACAAGTCCGGGAATGACCGAGCCCGAGAAGCTCGGGCTCGGGGCATGCCTAATCAGCAGCTCTCTGTACCAATACCGATACCAATTACTATTGACTGGTATTGCTATTATTACATTAATAATTCTATATAATAGAAGGTGAGGACCTAAGGGTACCCCATACTATAGAACTTGAGGATGTAAGAACATTCTCTCAATATAGCACTTGAGAATCTAAGAGTTTCTCTGTAATATAGGGCTTAATGATCTAAGGATACCTTCATATTATAGCTCTCCCGAACCTATGAATGCTCCCATATAACAGCGCTTGAGGACCCATGGATATCTTCGTATAGTAAGGCTTTTGGATCTAAGGATACCTTCATATAATAGTCGTTCAGAACCTATGGGAATCCTATTATAGTATCCCTTATAGCCGTTCCTGAATAGTCTGATTTCACTTTTCATCTGGTACAAAACAACACACAGACACTGAAAAATATACAGGATGGCCCAAAAGTCACGCACCAAAGGAAAAAAATTAAATGTCTCCATTAAAGCTTGAGCAAATGAGCTGATTTTTTCATTGATGGTAGGGGCATATACAAGTTTCTTATTCATATAGATACAGCCAAGTACACCCTCTGTTAATTAACCCTATTGATTTCGAGAAAAAAAAACTTTATTTTTCATATATCAAAAAAACAAGTATAATATAAAGAAAGAGCAGTCGATTCTAAAGAAAACGTGATCATCAGAAGAAACTTATAAACAACGCATATTGTATTTGTATGTACTCTTTTTGTATTTTTCTCTTTCTGTTCTTCTATAACCAACGTGATAGTTCACACGACATAAATCGTTTTACTAATATTTTTCATTACATCGTTTTAGCAAAAGTGTACTACTTCATTATGGTCAAACTATACGTGATTATTTAGACGATATATTTTTAGAATGGATCGGTCGTCAAGGAACTGTATAATGGCTACTGCGGTCTCCTGATCTTACTCCATGTGATTTTTCACTATGGGGAGTAATAAAAGATCATCTCTACGCTCAAAAACCTCCTAATGTGAATCATCTAAAATTATTAATTGAACATGAATTTACATCGCTCAATGATAATATCGAATTATGCCAAGCAATATGTCATTCTGTAGCTAAGCGTTGCCAGATGTGTATTAGAGCAGAAGGCAAACAGTTCGAACATTTGCTTTAAAATATTAGTCATTTTCTGTAAACATTTCCTTTCTTAATATTATATATTTGTTTTTTTGATATATGAAAAATAAGATTTTTTTTTCTCGAAGTCAATAGAGTTAATTAACAGAGGGTGTACTTAGCTGTATCTATATGAATAAAAAGCTTGTATACACCCCTACCATCAATGAAAAAATAAGCTCACTTGCTCAAGCCTTAATGAAGATATTTAATTTTTTTCCTTTGGTACGTTACGTTTGGGCCACCTTGTAGTATCGGAGCTCGCACCGGGTTGTGTCCTTTTTAATTGGCCAATCGGATAACTGATCAATCAGATTGCGAGGCCTTTTCTCGCGAATTGGACATCATCTGTTTCACTTTACCCAGAAACCTCTTTCGAATAGCTCAGTAGAAAGTACTTTTCCTTTGAAAAAACACACTTCGGATTCTGATTGGTCGAAAACAACTTACCAATAGGAGAGGGACTAGACGTGACACTGAGCATTCGTATATAGATATTTTAATATTAATTTTTTCGCTTCCATAGTAATAATGCTCAGCTTGTTTTCGACACATTAAAAACCCGATAATCTGAATTATGTTGTTGCCTATTCACACTCAGATCCGTATTAATGAATCAATCAGGTGCGGACATACAAAAACGTCGACCTGACGGATAAGATGGGCTCTGGTGGTGGTCTAAGAGTTAGTCACCCGTGGCATCTTTTAAAATGATTCTGAAATAACAATAGAAGAACCTATTCTGGAGAACAGTCTTGCGTCTCGTCGGCATCATACAAAGATTTTTCCGAAATCTTTTCCTACAAAGTTCGCACTCTATAAAATCAGTCAACTGTATCAACTAGTTTATGGATATGACAACAACAACAAAGATCAAGCAGCTGTACACGAACATTGATGTCGAAGACAGGGAACGACTGACACCAAGTTAAGGATATGGATGTGCGTGTGGATATCACTCGAAAGGACTTACAACCACCCTCAGCCACACGAAAATAGGCGCGGTTTGCAGACGATCCCATTGAAATGGGTTCTTCGCTTGTTATTTTTAGAATCATTTTGAGAAGTACCTTGAATGATTAGCCTAAGATGTTCACTAGAATCCATCGTAGCATCTTGAAAGCACTGTTTGTACAGAAGAAACTCACATCTATATCTTAAAGTCAAGCATTTTTCGAGTAACGTTGGGTATCTCTACTCCTCTAGTATTAGACAAGTATGATTTTAAGGATATGACTTTAAAGTCATTGCAACTCTTTATTTATTGTGAATTATTAATATAATTCTACGGTGCGCCAATACCGATGATCGGAACTTTTACCACCAACAACTAATACTTTTCCATTTGGCAATAGGGATGTTGTATGACCATATCGTTCATAGTTCATCCGTTCATAAAGGGTTGTCCATTTTGTTGTTGATAGATCATAAATCTCAACTCTATTTGTAGCCGTTGTATTCAATCCGCCCGTAACTAACACATTTCCATTTGGTAATACAGTTGCTGTATGTAACGTTCGAGCATACTGCATACTATCAGTATAGGACCAATTTCCTGTTACTGGATCGTGTAATTCAGCACTATTTAAACTGTTTCCATTTTTTCCACCGGTAACTAATACTAGCCCATTTGATAACAAAGATATTGTATGATCTTCTCTTGAAGACTTCATGCTACCCGTCGGTGTCCATTGTCCTGTTGCTGGATTATATAATTCAGCACTAGTTTGTGAACCATCAGCGACGAGTACCTTTTCATCGGGCAAAAGACATGCTGCGTGCTTTTGTCGTGCATTTTTCATATTACCTGTAACGACCCAAATGTCTATTACTGGATCATATAGTTCAGCAGCACTTAGAGTATTACTGTTATACATTCCCTCAGCTCCACCAGCAATTAATATTTTTCCATTTGTTAAGAGAGTTGCTGTGTGTCTAAATCGCTTATAATTCATACTATCAATTAATGACCATTTTTGAATTATTGGATCATACAATTCAGCAGTATCTAAATAATTAGTTTTATTTTTGCCACCTGTGACTGCGACTTTTCCATTTAGTAATACAGTTGCTGTATGTTTATATCGTGATTGTGTCATATTACTTGTACGATTCCAAGTTTCTGTTACTGAATCATATATATAAACGTTATCCGTTATACCTTCACTAGTCTCTCCACCTGTCACCATTACTCATCCATCTATTAATGTGGATGCTACATGTTCTGATATGTATTTACCAAACTGACTGGTTTCATACCATGCTAAATAGAAACAACTACATTATAATAACTTTTCAAGAGTGAATATGAGAATACGGCAAATACAAGATTCGCATCTATATTCTAACTTTTGATTCTATAAATAAGTTTCGCAGTGAAAATTAAAAACGAGCTAGAAGCGTGCACATATCTATGGTTCGTTTCTTTTCATTTTACTCATTTAAAAAGTAATTGCTTTTTATCAATAATTACTTCTGTAATGATCTATTTGAAAAGGATTAATTTCAACTTAGTGCCTTTTCAAGCAAAGAAGATTAAATTCTAATCTTATACAGAGAACAGAAAAGGAAATATTCAGAAATTTCGACCTATGTAATAAACTGACATCATTAATTCTTTTCACACATCAACAACGGATTGATCGGTTTTGATATAAATATGTATTCATACATATTTTCTGAGTTTTCTTACTCGCACTGCATTCAAGTAATAGACAAATAAAGAATTAAAAATCCTAATAACTTACATCTCGGTTGAGCAGTAGTTGTAGTCGTGACTGGAATTGTGATTGCAGTTGTGTTTGTAATTTCAGTTATAAGTGGAATTACATCGGTCGTACTATTATTCATTACTATTTGTTAATATAAAAAAAAATCATACTCAATATTTGCAAAAGAATAACGTTAATCATCATGGTAACAAAACAAAAATATGTGTTTAAATACAACGCTGGAGTTTCCTTTCTGATATTATTCCGGCAGAGATCAACAATAAGATAAGTTTATAGATTTTATCTTATTGGTTATTGGTGGACAAATACGTAGATCAATCGTTGATACCGGATAACAAACAGGCTGTGTATTACATTTTGGATGCTGAACACAAACATGATTTTCTTCAGTACAAGAATTAGTTGAAGAATCACATAAATTAAGATGCGAACAACTTTCCCAGAGAAAACCACATATTTCAGCATCCTTAGCACCAATCATATGAAAACAACCACATGCGCTATTCTGAGAACATCGACCATACTGTGATATATCGATACATAAAGAACAGCTCACTTCAAATATTGATAAACTAAATTAATCATAAAACTTTGAATAATTAATCAACAAATTGTAGAATTACCTGAAAAAGAAAATTAATGAAAAGATCGAAATTACTGATATAGTCATAGCTTGTATTTCAACCAGAGCAAACCAAGATAAAAATTTCTTATTTATATGTATATAAAGCGCAGGTGATAATATTTTTAGTTTTTTCTAGCAGTCTCAATTATAGAACTTCTAATCTTTAGAAATTTGATATCGGTTTTTCGTTCTATTATGCGTTTAATTGCTTCATTTCAAAAACTAATCTTCTTAGAAGAAAATAAATACTTTATTGATACTCGAAATCTATATAAAATAAATGCGGAAACTTCGGATTTTATCCAAAAGCTAGATGTACTACAAAAAGTGTATGAGAGAGACGAGTCATTTAGGAATGTCTGGACATCAAAATTATCATGAAAAATCTATTCTATGAGCAGAATTTCTGTTGACTGTTGCTTATCCGAAAGGATTTAAGGTCGAATACAGCTCATATTCAAACTCTCCGCCTTCATATACCCTCAGACAACCTTTTTGATCATAGCTTGATTTTTATTGATTACTGCTCAACCAGTGGAGTCTCGAGACAAATGGAGTAAAGATTCCAGCTCTCCGACCTAAAAATCCTCGAAGTAACATACCTGAGATCGTAAGATAGAGCTCTAACTGTGGGTCAACAAGACCATTGACAACGTTGAAACTACTTCCAGCATAATTAGGTTTGCCATGTAGGCAACTTAGCCTTCTCATTTCTTGATATATTATATATCATTTTGTAGCGCGTAAAATTCTCTATCGAATGGTGTATAACAAATGGAATCTCATTCGACTCTGATAGAAAAGTTTCTTACGAGAACGGCGATATACCGATCTTCCCATTGAAAGACTTAAGAAAAAATCAGTATTTTTACAATAACTCAGAGAGGGATCGTTCAATTAGGTTCAACTTCGAACTCGACTGTGATATTGATGAGACTAAAGTATGTAGAAAATTTCACCACGATCCGATCCTCCTTTCGAAAATTATTATGTAAACAAACGGCCGAACGGTCGGACATACTAACAGATTCTAGAAGTGTGCTCATTTGTTAAGTACACCAAAAAACTAGGTAAGAGAAGTTATTTTCGAATGAATTAATGTTTGCATCTAGCGGGATTACGGCCGTAAGCAACCTTATGAATCTTTAAGAGATATACGATAGATACAGACGTCAGTATTTTCATAATAAGTTCACCAATATTAATAGCTATTGAATTCGAGTTTTTACCATTCAATAGTTCTTTTTACTAACTACAAAACCAAGCATTTGGGAAACCTCAAAACCACTAGTTATTTGAAACATATCTAGGTAATTTGGTTTCTAGATACAGTTTTTGTGCATTTCGAGACCTTTTTCAGGCGATGTTTCGTTAGAAAACTGCAATTTGGTTCGAAACTAATATCATATTCGGAATCCGCTTTAAAAACTGAGTCGATTCTTATATTTTCTAAATGATTCTGAAAAAAACATTTTGTTTTGAAAAAATCCCTGTACCTCCCTCAGGGATGGTCTGGACAATAATGATAGTTTTTTCGATAACTCAACCATTTCTTGTCGGATCCTTCTCATCTTCGAACTCGACCGAAATATTGATGAGACAATTCTGTGTACAAAATTTCAACTCAATCGCATGTAATTGTGAAGAGTTATCGTGTAAACGGACGGACGGACACACTGACCGATTTTAGATGTGTACTCACTTTTTGAG
Organism: Macrotrachela quadricornifera; assembly: GCA_022393335.1. Classification (NCBI taxonomy): domain Eukaryota; kingdom Metazoa; phylum Rotifera; class Eurotatoria; order Philodinida; family Philodinidae; genus Macrotrachela; species Macrotrachela quadricornifera. The sequence goes on from JAJEKB010020322.1 coordinate 238,327, forward strand.
TATATCAAAAAAGAGCTGTTGTCTCAAGACTGTGTGAGAGAATTGATGTTCGGCTATTGAACTGAGCATGTAGATATTATTACATACAACAATTGAAAATAAGTAATTTGAAATCAGGTTTACTTACGCTTGTTAAAGATAGCTGTTAGCGCAACCCCTATAAGATTAGAAGTGTGAAACTCAATAAAACTATACGACTTGTAAATGCGATATGAATAGTTTCATAATTAATGATTATTAATTACTTTGTACCCATCGTGTTCTCTCACTGTTATTCAAGTTTTCTGTCATCTATGGATTGTAGCAAATAGGTTCAGGACTGTAAAATTTAACGACCGTGGTCTATGAGAAGACAAAAATTTAGGAGAGAGAGCTATGACGGTCACTAATCGGTAGGAAGGGAGTTTCAAAAGACAAAGCTTTAACGATCAAAATCTTGAGGTGGAGGCGAACACGAGTGAGAGCTCTAACAGTCATCGTATTGGGAGGATTCCAGCAGTGTCAAAGATCTAAAAAATGTCCACTTTACCTAAAGTCCGCTGAGATTATATGGGACTTTATATACCTTGTAAAGTATCACGTATATATATATATATATATGTATAGATATAATTATAGGAAGAGCAAAATATATATGCTTCAGTGACGGATATTTCTTTATTTCAGTGGATTTTTCTGTTCTGTTAAAAATTTTTCTTTTCACATGCACTGATTTAATGAAATGAATGTAAGAAAAATATGAATTAATTTAAAGTAACTATACAAATCTAGTGTTATATATCTGATAGTCACACGGATATTTCTTTATTTCAGTGGATTTTTCTGTTCTGTTAAGGACATTTCTTTTCACATGCATTGATTTATTGAAACGAATGTGAGAAAAATATGAATTAATTTAAAGTAACCAGACAAATCTGGCATATATATTAAAAAAAAGATATTTTCAATATAGAAATAAGGAAAACTGTGTATTTATAACCTGAAAATTTTTTAATTTATCTATTAAGGAAGATATACGAAGATTATTATTATTTCTTTTTGTGAAAATGAATAAGTAGTTTCTTATGAGCGTGAGAACATGGGGACATTGAACAATTGGTTAAATTTTATTTAAAAGTAAAGATTTTTTTTTCGACAATGAATTTGTATATTTTTTTGATGGTGGGGATATGGGAACATTGAATGATTAGTTAATTTTTATTCAAAAGTAAATTATTTTTGTTCTGTATTGATTAATTTATTGTCACTGTTTTTTTTAATGATGTTTTTACGAGCAGGGGAAGAGGGCGGAGGCGAAATGATTGATTTTTAGTGTAAGAATGCGATGTACCATATGCATGTCTTAAGTTAAGATATAGTAATAAGTCAGATTTAAACTCATAAACAAATGAAGTAGAAATCTTACATTTAATAGATGTTACTGTAAGACATAATTGCAAAAACTGAACTGTATAAATGTTTAAGAAATGATGTTATATATTATTGTATATTATTATAGAACAGCCAATTTTTCTATGTCTTTATAGTCAATAAACTTGAATACAATAACAAACGTTAATTAGTATATGACTCATACCGTTTTTAGTCTTTTTATTTGCTTTTGGTATTCCAAACTCAACTAAATCTGATGATCCTATTTCAACAAGATGAAAGATTCTTCTAACCCAAAATTTCAGTTTTGATGACATATTTAGATTTTGTGCTTTAAGAACATTCGAAATATTTAAATACGTATCGTTCTGTATTGTATACTTCGCTCCTGTTTTACAATCAATTGATTAATGTATAAGTCAAAATTTTCATAAAAATTATTCATTCTAACAAGAAATTTTATTCGATACAAATAGATTAAATTAAATGATCTACCGATTCGACAATGTTTGTGTTTATTTCTTATATTTTTCGTAGCAACGAACATCAATAAATAAGGTTTCTAAAATTTATCAGTTAGTAAATCTTATTAGTAAATCTTAAATACAAAAACTAAAATTTTGAACTATTTTCAAGTTATGTGGTACATGATCTTAGAATAAACTTAACACGTGAAGTGAAATGTTATATATATATGTAGTTATAGAAAAAGCAAAATATGAATATTCAAATGACGGATATTTCTATATTTCAGCGGATTTTTTCGTTCTGTTAAGGATATTTCTTTTTATGTAATCTATATTATTCAGATAAATCGAAAGATAGTTTGAATATAAATAAATAAAGTGGACAAACTATCATATATATGATGGACAAAGAGATATTTCTTTATTCCAACGGATTTTTCTGTTCTGTTAAGCATATTTCTTTTCATATGATGAATTTTATTCGGATGAATAAAAAAAGTAGTCTGAATAAGTTTAAATCAGATGGATAAACTATCATATCTGTGGCAAGTGAAATTAAAATTTAGTTGAGGTTGAAATCATTTATTGTATTACTGATATATAAAGTAGAAAAGCTGTTTATTGATAATCTTCTTTGAATGTGCTTTTTGGCTTATTTATAATAGGTATGTGTTTATATATTTTTATTGTGTTGGAAATAGTGATAAGCTCGTTATTTTTATGTGGAACTGAATAGTCACTTTAACAGAACTTTTTATATGTAAGAGTTAATGAGTTTAAATGAACAATCAAATTCGAATATTAAAGAAACGAGTTTTTCATCTTTATAAGACAGTATTTTTTGCTTATTAATTGTCACTGTTATTAACAACAACAAAACTAGTTTTCTTGATTCAGTGAAAAATATGTGGTGGCCGGTTTTGTTAACAATAGTTATGCCGATAGATACGCATATGTTTTTTGCTATCGATCCTAGTGTTAGAATGAAGAAATACATATTAATGTGTCTCTTATCATCAAACTGGTTATATTATTCATTTTGATATTGTTCAAAATTTTAACTTCTCTTAGTTGAATTTTTTCTCCATCACCGTATTCAGTTCAATGTAGAGATCAATGTCCTTTTATCCATCTAGAAAGATTCATTTAAGTGTTTAGTAGATTTTTGTATAAAGTATTTATACAACTTAAAGCTAAGCATTCGGTAAAGATATATAACAGACTTAGATTGAGAATCTCACAGACATGGATAAAAGACTTCTATAGAGATTTTATTCTGTTCCAGCTAAGAACTTGCCCCAGGATCTTAAGTCTGTGAAAGTGGACAGGACTCATATATCATATCGGGTAGACCTGAATAATAATAAGTGGAAGGATTCTTTTTTTATTATACAAATCTGTGATCAAAAAAGATCTTGACAGTACAGAGTAAAATAAGTGGAAGGGTTTTGTCAAATTACTTCCTATTCCTTTTCGGAATGTTACAGAACTTTGCGAGTTTAGAGTCTTTGGAAAATCCATTTTTGATCTTTACTACGCTTTTTATGTGAATGCATATAGATATTTCTAAAGAAGTTAATTAATTTCTTCTTATAATCTTTTCAAGATTCATTGTGAATACAGTCCGTAATTAATTATCATAAAACAAGTTGCTATCGTATTTATATTCCATAATGGTGACTCTATAAAACTGTAAGCTGTATCTCATTTAGTTGATATTGATCTTTAACATTGTTCCAAGTCTTTATTAAATAGCTATTCTTACGTAGACAGAATATTTTCGATTATATATTTTATTCAACCTCATATGTGCTTGAAGAAAAAAAGACAATTTTTCTTTAGTTGATTAACCCTAGTGCTCCCAACAGGGGTCATTTTTGACCTCCCTCAAAAATCTGAAAAATCAGTAAAAATATTTGATAGTTTTTTGGTTTTTGAAGGCCAATGGCGTGTCCCACGACTTGTGAGACACGCCATTGGCCTTCAAAAACTAGAAAATTACCAAATATTTCAACTGATTTTTCAGATTTTTGAGAGGGCTCAAAATGTATCCTGTTTGGGAGTATTAGGGTTTAAATAGAACTTGGAATAGCACTATTTCATGAAATAAACGAAATTTATTAAAAATAAAACTTAGAAGACCATGTGTATATGTCCAACACACAGTCATTATTGGTCTACGAGACGTTTCTTTCCGTTTAATGAACTTTTCTTTTGTGCTTGAATGATAAATGTATACACGTATCAAAGGAAAATTAAGTACGGATGAAATAGAAATCGGTTAATGTAGTGACAATTCAATAGAAATAATCTTTCTGTCTTTCATTCTGCTCCATATCAAAAAGAATAAGTCACGAGTAAAGCATCGGTTAGTTTACAAACACATATTCCAGAAAAAAAAATAGACTCTGTCATATAATGCTCGTTTCACGTAAACGTCATTCATTTTTCTTATACACTAGTGTGAAGAACGAAACATAGATAGAACGAGCGTTTTGGTACACACACAACTAGTTTTAAACATGTAAGTAATATAACAGTTTTATTAACTGTTTTCGCGTCATCTTTAATATATTCTTATAATATAAAAATAACTAAAAATCCGTTCAATCAGCATATTATTCTTTAATGAGCGTATGTTTTTATTTAGTTTGAAAAGAAGTACGTTTAAAGTTCGTTGACTAAAAAGAAAATTCTATTAAATGCAGAAAAACTTTCTTAAAGAAAATAAAACATAAAAAAAAAGAAATATCGTCTTGATTATAGAAAAATGACGTTTGAAGTCAGTAAAGTGAGCTTAATATCCTTCAGTTAAAAAAAAAATTTGCTAACAATAGAAATATCCTCCTACAAAAAATAATAAGTATGAACAAAAGAAAGATTCTCTCGATTATAGAAAAATGACGCGTGAAATTAATAAAATGGCCATAATGTCCGCTAAACAAAAAGAAAAGTCCGCTAAGAAATAGAAAAGTCCTCTTAAAAAACATAATGATAAGACATTAATAAAAGGAAAATCCTGTTGATTATAGGAAAATGACATTTTAAGTTATTAGAATGGATCTAATATTCGTTAAGAAAAAAGAAAAGTCCGTTGAATAATTGAACAGCGAAACATATCATCAGTGTAGCAGGCACTGTTATTTTTCCCGACTACTAAAATCCTTCTATACACTCAGAGACATTGAGTAAAATGGACAATTTCGGGATCTTTGACAGCCCTCTCGATCTTGTTCAATAGCGAGAGCTGATAGAGGATACTTCTGCTATAGATTGAATATCTGAGCAAGAAAAGTGTTTTAGAAAAAAAAATGTTAGGTGTTTTCCCATCTCATTTGGGACTATATACTGGCAAAAATTTCATTGAAATCTGCGTAATCGATTGAGCAAAGTTGGTCGACACGATCGTGTAATGACTCCTATAGGGTGATCCAAAAGTCTTGGATCCTCTCAGAAAAATTGTTCCTTCTCCCTTATAGTGAACTCAAAAGTGCTCAAACTTCGGTATCTTATCCTTCGGAAGTAGGCGAATATTACCTCAAAGTTTCATGTCTCCATCCCTTATTATAAGGGAGATATATAGGCTAACATTCTAGAAATCTTATTCTTCCATCTCCTAAAAATAATGATTGGCGCATAATACATGTAAACGGGCCACTTTTGCGTTTCATTTTGCCATCACAGGATACGTTCTATTATGAAAACAAAATATACCACAAGATGCAGCGTGAAAAGCTCTACAATCTACACAATAAAGCACATTTTAACTATCAAATTTTTGTTTACAAAACAGAGCAAAACTCTGTATGATTAATTTTTGCCATTGCAAAAACTGTCGCGCCAACTTTTGCTCTTTTTTGAAAACAAAAAGTACGCAGTAAAAACAAGGTTTTCTTTCTAAATTGTAGAACTTTCGATACTGCATCTTCTGGTATATTTTGTTTTTTCGTAATAAAATGTATTAGGTGACAAAAAGATGAAAAAAAACTAGTCTTTCCATCGTGTAGAAAAAAACGATTTTTTTTACGATGGCGAAAATTGATTTCATAAAGTTTTGCTTTTTTTGGAACCAAAAGCTATATAATTAAAATGCGCTTTACTGTGTAGATTGTGGACCTTTTTACGCTGCATCATGCGGGATATTTTGTTTTCTTATCAAGTGTTGGAAAAATGAAACACAAAAGTGGCCCATTTATTATCTACCAACTATTATTTTTAGGAGATGGGAGAATAAGATTTCTAAAATGTTGGCCTATATATTTCTCTTATAATAAGGGATAGAGACATGAAACTTTTGGGCAATATCCGCCTACTTACGAGGGATAAGATACCGAAGTTTGAGCATTTTTGAGTTTACTATAAGGGAGAGCGACCAATTTTTCTGAGAGGGACCAAGACTTTTAGATCACCCTTTAAGTGCATGTTACTCACTCACTCACCCTCTGCATCGTTAACTGACTCGCATATATGCATATATATCTATATCTACGCTCGCGCATTAGACACCGCTTCATTTTGTCTCAAAGTATAGCTTCAGCTCTTCGTCTATCAAGAAAGATAGGGAACGATGATATCATTTATTTTATTTGATCCATCATTCTTCAATAGAGACAAATAAGACAAACCGAAAGTTCAGTTAAATTCATTAACATCTAGACTCAATAACTACTAATATGAATCCAAATCGATATTGAATTTTCGCACTAGATGATTGCCGTATTCGCCGACATAGAGATTACCGTCTCGATCGAAAGACAAACCCACTGGTCTATCGAACTGATTTGTTTGCCTTCCGTTGTTGTTTGCGCCCACAACAAGACTTCCCTGTAGCTCGTCTTTGCGCCAACGCATTATTCGGTCATTCCCACAATCAGCCACATAGATTGTGCCCAAGTTGTCGACGACGACGCCTTGAGGAGATGATAATTGTGTAAGATCAGCACCTCGACCTCTACCACCAGCCACAATAATGCCTTCTCTTGCACCTTCTAACCACTTCATGACACGATGATTACAGTAGTCTGACACGTACACAGAATAATTCTGATCGACAAAAACGTGTGTTGGATAATTCAGCTGATCGAGACGATCACCTTTTCCATTACCGCCCGCTACTACTGTGCGACTAAAGTCTCCCATTCGCCATCGAATGACATTATTTCTTCCACAGTCACAGACGTAGAGAAATCCTCGATCGTCCATCGTCAAACCTCGGCAGTAAATGTCTGAGATGATCATTTGTCCGCTTGTACCACCAGAAAGAGGCCATTGCATCACTCGATTGTTCAATCCGTCGCAGATAATGAGATTTTTCGCTCTGTCAACAATCACATCTGTTGGATAATTAAGTTGGTCCATTCGATCTCCTTTTCCATTGCCACCGGCAATAACTTGACCACTCTTTCCTCCACTCTTCCATTTTACAATACGTTGATTCTCGGAGTCGGCGATGTAAACAGTTTGATCATCATCAACAAACAAACCTTGTGGAAGATATAATTGATTTAACTCCCGGCCTCGTCCATTGTTTCCAGCCACAGTGAAACCATTCTGTGCCCATCTAGCATTGACACGAATATTACTACCGCGGGGCAGTCCTAGAAATAAACGAAAGCTCATAGTAACAGGTTGATCATTAACGGTTCTAGTAGGCATCGATTTCAAACATTCATTTTTTAGCTTCTCCGTTTTTCTACAACCCATAATGTAACAGACGAAATAAGAGTACATAAGATTTATTTAAAAGAATTCATTTAATTCTAAAAGTAACCACAAAATTTCTCTTACTTCGTCATAATCAATGTTGAAAACCTTTTCTAAAACTCACTTGATTTATCACCAGACATTGTTCTTTTGCGTTCGACTGGCGTTTGAAGCAGTTGAATATTCATATTTGTTAGTCGACAATAATTAGTTCAATTGAAGAAAATAGCCAAATTCAAAGTTAAGCTAAGCGGAAGACCTTCTTGAGGTAAAGTATAAGCAGTCTACAACGTGAAACTACCTGGTGAAAGATATTCTAAGAAAAATTCAGATTAATAGATTAATTGTGATTGTAAACATATTTCGTTGCGTTTTTTCCCGAAACAAGCGTTTTTCGAAATAATTCGGTTAAAATTGACTATTATCTCTGAATTAAAGATATTAATCAAATATGCTCTAACCCACCACGACTGCAGCTTAAAACGAAGATATTATCAATCGACAGAGCTTAAAATTCTACATTCGTAAGATCTTACACCAAGTCATTTCCTTTAAAAATTTTTCCAATAAAAGAAACAAATATCATTTCGATGGATCCACTCTTGAGTGGCTTGATGTGGGATCTTACGAATGCAGAATATCAAGATCGACCGATTAATAATATCTTCGGATTGAGCCGCGATCGGACTGGTTTTGGGCGTATTTTATTAATAATCTTATCAATCTCAGTCATTATCGGGAGAGTTTTCAACATAGCAGATACAGAGGTGGAACCGATCGAGTTTTTTATGATAGATGCTAGTGCCATTGCTATCTTACGAGGGAAGGTCCGGAGGTGTCCAACGAGTCTAGAGCCCATCTTTTGGCTTTAAGTAGACATTGATGAGGTATGAAAAATCCCCAAAAGGATACGTTCTCTTATGTCTTCCTTCCAGAGTTATAACTGTTTTAGTATAATTTCAGCCTATAGCTCGGTACGAACTAACAAGTCAAGTGACATTATTTCGAGCTGAAATTCAGCCCACATATAGCTATGCTTATGATTAGAATGCACTAATAATTTCAGCTGAAAAGAATGTTCCCTTCATGAGATATTGAATTTCCAAAAAAACATGATCTTCACGCTTCTTTCAAAGGATAAGAATTAGTGTTGTGAATTCAATATCTCATAAAGGGAACATTCTTTTCAGCTGAAATTTTTAGTGCATTCTAATTATAAGCATAGCTATATGTGGGCTGAATTTCAGCTCGAAATAATGTCACTTGACTTGTTAGTTCGTACCGAGCTATAGGCTGAAATTATACTAAAACAGTTATAACTCTGGAAGGAAGACATAAGAGAACGTATCCTTTTGGGGATTTTTCATACCTCATCAATGTCTACTTAAAGCCAAAAGATGGGCTCTAGACTCGTTGGACACTTCGGGACCGTTCCTCGTTAGTAACAGACATCCACTGGCATATTAGCGTTGAAGAAGACATCTCTGTATATTTTATAAAAAAGTCACTTAACACGTGCATGGCTGCTAGCATCACAAAAGTTTATAGATTTCTTTCTTCCATTACAGCGTTAATTGAAAAAAAAAGGTATTGTAGTATTGAGTTTTTATTCTACTGAAAAAATAATAAAATTTATTTTTAATACGAACAGAGTTTGCACACACTATGGCGATTATTAATCATGCAAAACATCTGATTCATGTTGCTATGGTGTGCAAAAGCATAGTCAATCACTTTTGCTGTTCGCGTAACAGTGAAAGTGTTTTTTGCATAGAGAACAGAGGAAAGTAAATATTAGATTTTTTTTCACCTATTCGCGATTTGCTTGCTTAATAAAATACTGCGCATTATGGACAGTTCCCCTTGTAGAAGATTTTGGTTAGAATGATTATATCAGAAAAAACACATCGATTTTATGAACAACAAACAAAATAAAAATTTATCATAAGATATTTTGTTTTTTAAAACAATATGATATTTATGACGGGCAACGAGGCCCGTGAGTCTATTGACTGAGGAAACAACACACAAACATCAGTATATATAGCTACGAAGAGAGGAAAGAATATGACCGATATGTAATGTGGCCGAAAAGTGACTCCATGACCGACATGAGAAACAATGACGGATGAAATCCGTCACAATATTCTCATGAACTTCCCAGGCAGTAAAGACCATACAAAAATGCGTTGAAACGCGTTAGAGTTTCGTAATAATGCCATTTCAACGATATTTTAAAGTTAAAACGGAATTATTACGAAATATTTAACGCGTTAAAACGCGTTACATCTATACAAACGTATTAAAATGCCATTTTTAAAGAAAGTTTAGGAGTCTTTATCCGTTTTCGCAGCACTCTTTTACACGTTATTTTCCGTTCGAAGTTGTCGATATGTTTTAACGTGATAATTTCACATAAAAAATTCGTTTTATTTATTTATTCTGTAACGAGTTTTAGACCGTTGAAATTTTAGTTGTTATATCTTGTTTTTTAACAGGATTTAACGCGTTCATACATATATATTACCGCATGAACATTGAAATGCAGAGTTTTCATTTCGAGAAAGTAGGCTTGATTTAGTATTTGCATAGCGCATACAAAGATATTTATATGTTAAATTGATTTTTGAATAAGATCCAGCTTGTTTATGCTTTGAGATAGAATATTAGAAAAATTTTGTATTTTTTCTTGAAATCTGAACATACGTCTGTCAAAGACATAAATTTGAAGACTTTCTATTATTTAAAGCAATGAGAGAAAAATAGAATGAGTAAATGTTTTATTCAGAAAAAGAAATAAAATAGCAGCGAAGAGTTGAAGAAATATTTATGTGAATTCGAAAAGGTTAGGAAATATTTGAAATCCACATATAAAACGTGAATTCTTATCAATTCAATATGCAACTTTTTTCTTGATAAATTCAAATTTTAAAGAAACAGTCTCTTGTGACATAAGAAGAGTAGCATCAGCATATAAATCATTAATGTATTCTATGCCATCTATTTTAAAAGAATCACACTCAATGATTTTCGCTTTGTCAATTATGAATGTGATCTCATCAGTTATTTGTAATTTTACAATACTAACGATTATACTGAGATGAAGTGTATTGGATTGATTCAAATAGATTAGTTGAATTATCGACTTGATGCGTATATGAACTATGAATCCAGAATGTTATTTTCTGATAAAAACATAATAAATTGTGTGTGCGTATTGTTCTTTCTAATAAGTAGTAGTAGCTCTTTCGCGCCGGGTGTCCCATATATGGGACGGTGATATTTTTGCTAAATATAGATTTCAAAGGAGGGAGATCGTTAAGCGACAGAATCGGCCCCCTATAGGAATATGACTTTTTCTGTGGAAAACTATAAAGTAAGGTGTCATAATTTGGTTTTGAGCAAAATCATCTCTACATCGCTTGTTTCTCCCATACCAAGGTCGATTGAGATGTCTAATGATAATGCTATATATAGAGTATAATTTGCTGACAATAACGACCAGATCATTATGTTTAAGGTCTTTATAGTTCAATATGGTTTTCATATCATTCGATAGCAATTTTCATGAGCTACAAAATCATGTATAAATATCCGGGGAAACTACTAACCTTGCGAATTTTATACAAGCTTTACAGTCTTTGTATCCCTATATTTATGTAAATTTATGGTAGTTTGTATACTGAAACCATGCGTAGATGAAGACTATCTTCAAGTCCGCCACTTTAGTTTTTATATCAATCGATAGCTCTTTTAAAAAGTTACAAAATTATATAAAAATATCCGGGAAAAAACACTGGCAGCCCATTATTGTCCTAGACATACTATTCAAGAGCTCGGATTTTTGGACTTTTGACTAGATATTTAGCTATTTTCTCTTGCAAAAGTTCCGGCTTTAATGAAAACCAATATCATATTCTGAATCAGCATCAAAAACTAGATATATTTCTATTAGTTTTTGCAGTAAAACCTCTCTATAATGAACACCAACGGGACCTTGTAAAAAGCGTTCATTATAGGAGGTGTTCATTATATAGAGGTTTTGTATCGAATGGTCTCTTACATGTGCGGACGTCATAATGAACATGACAGAGTAATGTCTATGAATTGTCTATGCTACAGCTCAACTAGTGAACGCGGAGTAAAGCAAGTATTCCACCTCCCTATCACATACATCTGCTCAATTCTTATACAAAATAATTGTTGTTCATCCTCTATTTAGTCACCTTCGATTGAATAAATAGATGAGCGAGTTTGAGATCCAGCCTAGAGACGGAACAATAACATCGTGAGCGTTCATTAGTAACAGAAAGGTGAAGTCATCGAGCCATTGCTAGTGTCTCGGTGACATTCAGTGGAGCCTCAGTCAGTTTATCGTTCACTACCTTGTTTCTACTATCGATATGCTGTCTGTCGCATTGACGATCGGCAAGGATTCGATTGTCCGGAGCAATAGATTCTCATCGCTTCTTGTTTTCTACACACAACCATTTTCTTAGATTCAAAGCACCATAAATAAATCGAAATAGCGCAATTTCAACAGGTTTTCGAGTCCTTTTTCTCTTTTTTTCCTAGAAAAAAATGTGCATTTTGTCGCATTTTTGTTCATTTTGTAGAGGTTTTCTTTGTCAGAGGGACCTAAAAAAGTGTTCAATGTTCAGAGTTGGGAGGTGTTCATTATGTAGAGGTTCACTTACAGCAAAAATCAGTCGGGGCGACCAAGAAATCTGTTTAAACAGGAGGTGTTCATTAATGAACGTTTTACTGTAATACGATAATAAACTGAGTTGACAAATATATTAAGTGTACTATGGCAAATTTTGACTTAATAATGCAGTCAAATGTATTATTGCTCATAAAAATAGTCTATAACATGAGTAAAAATTATGTGATTTCTAAAAAAAAAGACATGTAGATACCTTTAAAAATTTTAGACAGGTTGGTAAGAAATTATTTATCGCTATCATTTACAATCCTATCAGGAAACATTGTTTCGTCAAAATAACGATGGATTTATTGTGTCTCGCTCGGAAACTTAATATAGCGATCAGACTTACATATATCATTATCTTGCGTAAAACATGATCTTGCTGAGTAGAAGAAAAGACATTTTACGTATAAATACATGTTGTGCCAATACATGCACCGTTTTGTATGTTACATTCACGTTCGTAGTCATTAATTCTTCTTCAATTTTTGCAAATATCAATGTTAGTACATGAATAAATTCTGCTTTGAACTATAAATTAAATAGTTCCGATGCAAACTCGTAGTTTTCGAGTGCAAGAAAGGCCAAAGAGATATTATCATTTGCGAGAACAGAAATATGAGAAGATAAGAATAAAGTGTGCGTTTATATAAAACTCTTATCGAAGTCGACAGGAAAGTCATGATCAAATAATTATTCGAAATGAATCCAACATTTAAGATGATATTCTTGTTCTTCTTATAACATTGAAAACAAATTGCGTTCGATGTACATATCGTGAAGCTATTTTTAGGAGAACAACAATTTCATTGTTTCTTTTATGCCAACTACAACTGCCTCATCACATAATACATCTTTTATCAATGATAATGACAATCATCTTGAAATATTTAGTCTTATCTGTCTTGACAATAATATCAATCTTCAAAAGTATCAGGATATGCATGGAAAACTTCAGCGTATTATTAATCATATCAAGGAATTTCATGATGTGGAAGAATGCAAAAACTATATAAAACAAACATCAACATACGATCGATTAATTCTCATTGTTAATGGTCAGTTAGGTCGACAAGTCCTTCCTTCAATTCATCAATTTCGACAAGTCTCAACAATCTATATCTATTTCGAAGACAGAGAAAACGATAAAAAGTGGGTATCTGAGTTCAGAAAGGTAAAATTGTTGTGACAAACTTCATTCATGTTGTTTCATTGTTTTACTTGAAGAGAGTTGTTGTTGAACCCGATAAACTGTTATCTCAAATCAATGAAGATCACAAAAGACGAATGAAAATAGAAGAATCATTGTGGGTTAGCACACTCTCGATAACTAATAACGGCGGAACGTCAACAACAGCAATTAATGGTCAATTTGCTTTTTCTCAACTGTTTATAGACTGTCTTCTCCACTTAAAAGTCAATGATATCGATACAAATGAACTTATCTCTTCTTGCGAAAAAGAATACGAAAATAATCATGCTGAGCTCGCTAATCTTCGTGAATTTGAAAAGGATTACTCATCTGACAAGGCTTTGCATTGGTGCACTCGTGATTCATTCTTCTATAAAACCTTAAACGCGGCTTTACGCAAGCGAAATATTCATATGACCTTATTATATCGTTCTTTCATTTCAGACATATATCGTCAGTTGCAGCATTACCAATCAAAGTGTTCTCTTCGAGTTTATCGAAGTCAATTAATGTCAAGTGATGAATTAGATTATCTACAAAAAAGTATTGGTCAATTCATTTCTTTCAACTAGTAATCAACGACAAATAGCTGAGTTCCTCATGGGTGATAAAACTCAACATATGAATTTAGAACGCGTTCTATTTGAAATCGATGCTAATCCTAAAGTTGTCACTACAAAACCATTTGCTGACATTACTATGTTAAGTCAATTTTGTGAAGAATCAGAAGTACTCTTTATGTTAGATTCGATTTTTCGTTTGAATTCTATTAATCGCGATGATAATCTAGTATGGAATATTCGAATGTCTTTATGTGGTGATGATGAACATAGTTTAAAACAAGTTCTTGAAGATATGAAAAAACAAAATGATATTGGAGAGACTAATCTTTGTATATTGAACAAAGTATTACGGACAATGGGTAAATTTGATCTAGCTAAAAAGTATTATATTCGTTATGTGAATGAACTTTCTGAAAATGATCCATTACTTGTTACTGCATATGAAGGCCTTGCTCATATTGCTTCTCAACAAAAGAACTACGAAGAAAGTATGCGATGGCTTTAAAAATTACCAGCTGTTAAAGAGCGAATACCATCAAATGATATTGTTGAGAAAGGTAAGATAATCATATCAATTTATCACGATAGTTTAAAGGCTACATTATCTATTTTCCGAGTTCAATTGCAATAATTTTTGTTTCATTTGCAGAATATCAGTTTTATCTAATGAGTTTTCTAATAAAGGCAATATTTTTCGAAGAACAAGTTTGAAATCTATTTAAGTTGAACTAGAACAACAATGATCTAATATATAAAACGTGAAAAAAGTATTCATTTATCATGAAAATCTTTGTCCATATTTTTATTTATTTTAGCGCGTTATTAACAGAAATAAATATTTTTATTGATTAATGAAAGTGTTACTATAAATTTCTTCTGTTAACATGATTCTTCTACTATGTCTTGCTTGCAAATGTCATGTTCTATAATGTATTCTATGAGCACTTGTTGTCATTACTTTTTTATGAGTCAGAATCCTTTCTTAATAATTTTGTAATTACTATTCAAGTAATTGACATTGATAACTAGATAATATCTTTTAATTTTACATAATACATATGCCTTTAACTTATTTTAGAAACACCATCACTAGAAGGATTGAAAAAATTCGTTCATCGTCATCTAGATGCTGGAAATCGAAATAAATATTCACGATTTATTATATTTAGATCTAACTTTCTTCGTTTTATCCTTATCATTGGACTTGGAGTATACTGGTTGACAGTCTCACATGAATATAGTAAGCGATTTGTAAATCTTGATTAACTCTGGCCCATCTATTCATAGCTATCATTATTATCGAAATAAGGTTGAGTAGTATGGAAAGATTTCTTCGAATTATTTTCATAACGTTTCTTTGTTAGGGAAAATCCAAAATATTATTCCTTCATATGAGTACAAGTCACACAGTCGAAATCTATCCAATTTTATTTCTTGATAAAGCAATGTACCAAGTTTATGTTATCATCGTTGCCTATTTGCTCAAATTAATGATAATTAGAAGAAAAATGATCTTATCAGATTAACTCTTCTGAGAAATATATCTCATGCAATTTTCTAAATGAATACCAACATACTTTCTCTCATATTTTGAATATCATATTGACATACTTCTTTGTATCTATTGAAGTCATGATGTATTATTGTCCATAATTAGAGATTATCAAACCGTATCTTTGATTTCACTTCTATAAAACTCTCTTAATAACTTTGAATCCACAAAATTTGTCAAAATTTAGTTCTACTTACAATTTTATGAAACCGAGAGTAGTCTTGGTTATTACTACTTGTAAGACTTTGCGATATTATATGTTCATCTAGTTTTCGAATTCAAAATAAATACAAGAATTATTTTCTTCAAATATATTCTGAATGTATTTTTAAAAAAATGCTTCTTTCATATATACCTTTGTACTTGATATCATGATTTAGATAATCATCAATGAAATTGTAATGAACTGTTATTTTTATAATATCTTACGAAATTTTTTAATTTGAAATAGTTATTGAACAAATGAGACAATCTTTACTCTCTCATCATATTATTTTCGAACATCTACCAATCGAAAACTTAGTAGCACAGTATAATATCAAATTTCTTTCTAACCGGATAAAACTATGAATAGTTCTCTTAAATTTCTCTTCAAACAATCTTTGAGTCTTGTTTCGAAAAACTTATGTTTTATTTCGACGTCGTTGAGAGTTATGTCCAAATTTTTCTACTATCGACTTCAAGTCTCAGAATTTTTTCAATATCGTTTTAGCATCTATTATAGATTCTTGTAAGATAATTTTCAGAAACCATTAGCATGATATTACTATCCTGTTCGGGTGCATATTAAATCCTGCCTCTATCTTCTTTGATCAATTTTAACATGTACTGAACATCTCTTCAAGAATACTATCTTAAAATCCTGTTCGAATAGAAATAGACTTCGATGGGTCCCTTGTAATATTGCATATTGGTGCACTCTTCAAAGTCTTGGATTATTCAAGATCCAATTAGTGTAACATATTGTTCCTTTCTAAAAGTTCACATTTAAAACATCCTCAAAGACTTTGGTGGCCTGCAAAATGGACTCGTCTAATATTGAAAATCCTCTTCCTTATATTCTAGGCTGAATATCGATACTTTTCAAGAATATCTGAAAATAAAAAGCTGTGAAAGCCGAAAATCATTTTAGAGATAGCTAGTTTCTTTTACGAATGTTTCATTGTTAGTGAGATGCACAGTTGATTCATGAATAATGGATTCTGAATCTACAAATCCATTAGATTAGTTAGTATCCTAGACAATTAGCTTTTCTTCTCTGGATAACATGTATTTTGGAAGGCTAGGAATTCTTTATTGCAGTGCAAGAGAACCTTATCTATAATCATCGCCATCTCTTGTGAAGTATTTCGAATAAGATTTAGATTTGTTCGGTGTATCTTTTTTCCAATATTTTTGATTCGTTACAACTATTTGACAATAAGTGACAGATTTCTTTCTCAACTTCTTCTTTGATAAGAATCAATAATTAGTGTAATTTTCACTAGATAAAATTCTCAAGAAAAAAAATAACAGGACTAGCATCTTTTAAAAACTTTTTCAAAAAAAGTCTTTCTTTTCCGACAAAGAATTTTGCTTCTGTTTTTATTTCGATATTCATTAAAAGCTAAAGACCATCTTAAAAGACATTCCCTTTGAAGATGAAAATCTCATTTGTTTTAGCGTATTCTCTGTTGATGAAAATCTCCGTGATAAAGATGGTGACAACTACTTTTCTTTTTCTTGTTCATTTTGATTCGTTATTCTTGTTATTCTAGCCAGTTTTCGATGATCACAGAATGGAGTGACTGTTGCTGGAGGCCACAGATATGGCAATGCCACCAATCAATTAAATAGACCTTTTGGTTTTTTCATGGAAGATGATCAAACGATGACCATTGCCGATGAAGATAATATGCGTATTGTGCAATGGAAGATAGGTGATACCAATGGACAAGTAGTAGCTGGCGATCATGGTAAAGGAAATTGATTGGATCAATTGAATCATCCAACTGATGTGATGCTCGACAAAGAAACCAATAGTCTCATTATTTGTGATCAGAATAATCAACGAATCGTACGATGGTCTCGTCGTAGTGGCACTACTCAAGGAGAAATCCTCATCGGCAATGTCTCTTGTTACAGATTAGCTATGGATAATCAGAAATATTTCTACTTTTTTAATGTTCGTCAAGATGCAGTGAGGCGATATCGAATAGGAGACCAGAATGAAACTATCGTAGCTGGTGGTCATGGTCAAGGTGACAAACTCAATCAACTTAACTATCCGATAGACATCTTTGTCGATCAAGAACAGACTGTCTATGTGGCAGATAGTTATAATCATCGTGTGATGAAATGGGATAAAGGTGCAAAAGAAGGAGTTGTCATCGCTGGTGGTCATAGTAAAGGAAAGAGTCTTACACAATTATGGCATCCTGAGGGTCTTTTCGTCGATCCACTAGGTACTGTCTATGTCACAGACTCGTGGAACGGTCGAGTGATGCGTTGGCCAAAAGAAGCAAAACAGGGTTCCGTTATTGTAGGTGGAAATGGTGCAGGATCGGAAGCAAATCAATCATACTATCCAAGAAGTTTGTCCTTCGATCAACATGGTAATCTGTATGTCGCTGACATGTGGAATCATCGTGTTGAACGTTTTTTTTATCACATAAACTCAAAACGATGATCAATTTGTTTCTGTTGTTTTCTTTCTTCCATAAATAAATCATAACTGAATGAGCAGATTCCTAATGGCGATTTTATTCATATATGCGCACAATCAGAAAGCACTTTAGTGGAGCTGTAACGAGCATACACTTAATGCACGGAGAAAACAGACTCAATTCATGCATATCAGTGACGTGTCAAAGAGTGCAGTGCAAATCCGATCATGTGCCATAAATATCAAGATGATTTCTGACAGATCTTTTTGGACTCTATCCGGAAGACATTCAAGATAACAAAGTTTACAAGAAGTCTTTTAAATATATGACTCGTCACCTTCTTCTTGAGTCTTTTCCTACCACATGAATAAATCAATCTATTTTCATGCCTCGTTTTTCTTTCTTCTCTTCTCAAAGAGCAAATAATAATTATTCACTCATTAATGTTAGCCGATGATGATGATAATAAGGCCATGCTATGATAGTAATGACTAAAAATAAAATAAAAGATGCAACAAATAAAATTAATTAAAAAATATTGCATATACTCAGAATAGGTTTGAATTTAACAAGAAAAAAGAAAAAAAAATTAATCAAAATACATTACTTGCTTCATTTTATTCAAATCATCTTAAAACAAAAAAACAAAATAAAAAATAAAAGAATCGTTCATCTCCTCTAATTTTCTCATATTGATCTAAAAGAAAAGGAAAAAAGTTTAGTTAAAGATATTTGTTATTCACTTAAGTTCGTTCCAACAACCTTCAAACAAAAGAAAAAACCAATTACAAAAGACCAACGATTATTTTATCGTCATTCTTCTGATCCAAAAGAGTAAGTAATGCTGATATGTACATTTACTATTAATTATATTTCATGGTTGTATCATCGAGTTGTATTTAAAATATAAACAAAAATAATTCTAAGTTTAATTTTTTCAAATATTAATTAAACATGTTATCATTGATCATCATCAATGACATGAGTAATCACTTCTAGACAAGAGAAGATAGAAAAATTTACTTATGCTATTTTTTTTCTTTTCTTTTCTGTCTACCGTTGTGTGCTCATAACAGAACACGTATATAAAAGAAGGATGTGTAAGAAAAAGAAGGAAAACTTTTTTTCATATCTATATACATAAAAAAGAATGTTTGACTGTCTGTTTGTTCGATACGCATTTCAATACGATACGAGCAAATGCAATGAAATTTTACACAGAATACCCATTCGACCAGAGTAAGATCATAGGGTAGTTTTCGATACAAATTCCCACGTCACGACGATGTTTTCCCTCTCCTATTGTTGAGTTTACTACAGTAAATGCTTTTTTAAGAGAATTTGTGCGTATTATTATTTTCTTAATAATTCAAGAACGAAAGTATATAAAAACATATGCTTTTTGTCATCGGTCACGCGACATTTTAGGATAATCGAAAGAAAACAAATAGATTGTATAGGATAAAATTCCATTTCTCATAATCTATATATATATAAAGAAGAAGTTGTGTCTGTCTGTCTTTTATACGTTTGGACACTGCACGAGCTAGCAGTGACAAACTTTTCATGGCATACTTTTAGGTCCCGAGGAAGATCGAGAAGGGATCAGGATGTCTGACGAGAGAGTTGGGCTGAAATTTCACACATATTATGATATATTGCAATATTTTCCAATCTTTCAAAAACTTCGAAGCATTTGCTGCCATCATTAGAATATTCACCTCTTAGTGTCACTTTTTTGCACTAGAGGTTGGTATAAAGTATGAAAATACGTAGGAGTTAAGAGAAATACAGTCACATCCCCACACTCTTTGCTGAATTATCTGATTTAAAAATGAATGTAAGTGTATGCATGGCGGGACATGTAGTAATAATAGATGAAAAGGTCTTAAGCAGCCTTCTATACATCTTCTGTCGTTTTCTGATATGGTAAGTTTACAGTATGGAGATTTCTCAAGCAACGCCGGGTACTACCGCTAGTTATCTATAGAGTCGGTCAGTATGTCCGTTCACCACTCGTTTACACGATAACTCTTGAAAACTACATCTGATTAAGCTGAAATGCTGTATATAGAATTTTCTCGCCAATATTTCAGTCAAGTTCGAAGATGAGGATGAGTCGTCAAGAAATAGCTGAATTATAGTAAAAAATGTCATTATTTCCTGTGCTAATATTGATCTATTCCGATTACTGGGGAGGGGGGAGGGGGGGAGGAGAAGTGCCCTTAAGTTCCTAAGGCCTATATTACAGGAGCACCCTTACACCCTCATGCACTGTATTAAGGGAGTTCCCTCACATCACTAAATCCTATATTATGGGAGGACAATTATTTTTACTTTTTGAAGGACATATGACACTCGAAATTAAATCCGAGTTTTACACATTTATTTATTTAAATATTGATTACATGCAATTGTGAGCTAGCTGTATATTTCATTGACTGTAAATATTAATCACAACAATGTTCATCATTGATAGGATAAGTTTTATGCTGTTTCTTCATCTAATGCTCAAACAACAACTTCATCTTGCATGTATATATCTTTTTCTCATTAATGACTTAAGTTTGATGATTTTTTTTTAGGATCATGATGATGCTGGTCAATTGTATCGTTACAATCGATTTTATACGTATCCTGCTTGCATGAAAGTTTATTCATGTAAACATTCTGCTAAATTAACAATCTCGAGTTAGCGATCAGACACGTATTTAACCATAGGAAAATAAAAAAAAAGAATATCCTGAGAAAATTAGTACAGCTTTAAGTTTTAAATAAATATTAATAAAATTATAATGAAAATGTTTACTAGATTTAATATTCAATCAATATTATTTATTTTGTACATTAGATTTTATTGAAAAATAAATATCTCGTAAATATCAGAATTGAAAAAATATTTTTTCTATTGATTGATTTAATTTAACATTTTTACCGTATGATTTTCATGATGAATATACTCTTGTAAAGTAGTTGCACAAAAGAAGAGAAAGAAATATCTTTATGGTCAGCATTAATGAAAAATTCATACAAATAAGTAATGATGCGTAACGGTCATCGAGTATTATAGTTTACATCCCAATAAAAAATTATTCTTATCATTAAAATAATCATTTATTACACAGTTGACTGCATCGTAAATATAGATGATAATAAAAACTCATTCTTGATTAAATATATCTTGGGTTGACGATAATGACTAATACAATAAGTGAAGAGTCAAATGTTTCTTTTGATTTCAATCTAACTGAAGATGATTTAAGCAATGAAGCTAAACATCTTTTTCCTTTTTATAAAGAAATTTTTGAAAATTTAAATTATTTTGGTCATAGAATATTGAATAATAATCTGAACTCATCTCTTAAAAAATATTTTATTTGTTCAAAGATTATGCGAAGTTATAACAATGTTAAAAATGTACTCTATTATTTATCAACAAAACCATTAGAAAAAAAACAAGAAATTAATAAGTTTCCAATGATTATTATTTATGATTTACCACGTAGTGGTACTACATTATTATACAATCTTATGGCTTGTGATCCAACAGATCGTGCTCCACGTTCAACTGATATGTCAATACAACCAATTCCACCAATATTACGATCAAATATTGTTGAACATAAACATCGAACAAAAATTGAAGCAGATCTTGATGCAAAATTATTCGAAAATGCTAAATATGATATTAAAAGATTTCAAAAAAATTATTTTTCATCACATCCTACATTTCCTTATGGAGAAGATATGGCATTACTAGGTGAAAGTGGATTCAAATTTATACATCCAATTTTGCTCTTAATGATATAGATGTTCTTAAATGATATATTAATCCAAAAAATACAGATGCTGCTTATCATTATCATCAAACTGTATTACAAATGTTACATGATTGTGATCTACCTCAAACACATTGGCAATTAAAATCTTCCGTACATACATTATTTAAATATTATCCGAATGCATCATTTATTATGTCTCATCGTCGTCTTGATCAACTTATCCCATCATTATATCGTCTTTGTTATGCTATTGTTGATGGATTTTTTAATAAACATGATTCAAATAATTTAAAAGCAATGATAAATGAAGTGGCTAGAACATTAATTGACACTTGGATTAATTGCTTGATAGACTTTTGTAATCGACAATCATTTTCAAACGATATTTTTGATATTCAATATGAAGATTTAATGAAAAATCCAATTGATACTGTGCATCGAATATATGACCATCTTAATTTTTTAAAATGGTCTGATGAATTTGAAGAAGCAATGCGTACATGGTTATTTAATAATCCTCAAGGAAAACAAGGACGAAATTCATATTCTTTAAATGAATTTCATTTAGAAACACAAATGAGTAAACAAATCTATAAAGATTATGAAAAAAAATGTCTTTTAACATAAATCATATTTGATATAATTTGTTTAAGATTATACAGAATTTTTTATTAAGATTAAATAAAATAATAAATTAAATGACGTCCAATAGAATTACTACAGAGTATCAGATCTGTTGAATATAGCGGATGTGATATTATATTGATGTTTACTTCTGTTAAATAATAAGTACTATTAGATGAATACGATTTCAATAATGATCATCAAGCAAGTTTGTACTTTTTGAACCGAATGAATTAATGATTGAGTGGAATATAAACAGACTTATATATAACAATTATGTATTAGATAGTTAATCTATCATACCGAATTTGATTGTTTCTACCAGAGGTAGTTACTAAATCAATTAAATCTACTACCTAATTGAAATATAAATATCATCATATTAAGAAGGTTTTATATATATTTTAATTTGTTCTCAGACTAAGAATATTATATTAGTACGAAATTTAGTGTTCAATAACTATCATATCTGCTGAGAAAATTAATATGTAAAACTCAGCAATCTTAAAAAACACGACCTAAATCGATATTGGGGTTGCAGAAAAACCACTTCTGGATCGTTAAAAAATCCTCAAATCTATGTAGAAAAATTTACATCGTTTTATTCTTACGATAAAGAATATTAGTAGACATGTAAAAGTCAATACGAAGATAGAGTTAAAGAATATTTGTATAAGCCGGATACTATCAGTTCTATAGTGAAAATTATTGTTTGTTTTATGTCAGAGCTCGAACGGATAGAAGTACAATAAGTAAAAGTAGTTTACTTGTACCTTAAAAAGAATTTACTCGATATTTTTATTTGCTCTTGTACCCGTACTTAATTATGATGATGTTTGTTCAGCTTACTATCATAGGTAGATGTAGTTCTTGATGATATTAATAAGAATCTATGAGAATTCACACACACAATCTCTGTAATATATTTTTATGTGTTTAAGTATCTACTTAACGAGAATCTTGTTTTAAATGTAATAATAAATCAAAGAATAAAAATAAATGAAAATGAGATGAGGACTAAAATAAAAAGAAGATAGTTTATGGGTAAATCTGTGGGAAGACGACCACTTTTCTGGAAGAAGTTTTTTCTTCCACTTTTTTTTAGCTTAACAAGGTATAGTGATCAGAAAACATGTTTTATGAAAAAAAAATACGGACTCGATTAAAATTTTCATGGACCTTTACGTCATTCTTTAGGAACAACTGTTGTCATGAAATGCTACTATTCCTACTCACCCTCACTCCACCCAAGATTGTCATATGATTGCTTGAATCAAATTTCATTTGAAAACTCAACATCTGACAAATTATTTGCCAGACTGAAAGGCACTGCAGTAGCTTCTTTTAATATTTCTTGTCTCTATGTAAAATTTATTGATTCTCAACACACACTCACACTAAAAAAGAGTTAGAAGAAATATTAGTAGCACTAAATATGAGTTAGAAGCAGTAAATCAATGAAAAAAAATCATGATAGCAGTTCAAATATTAACAAGTCTGTAAGAAAATTTTTAAATTCTCAGTTCCTTCGTTGACGACAGCAAAATCCAGCTTTCCATCATTGTTCAAATCACCAACGGAAACTGAGAATGGAAGACATCCATAGCCAATCGAAAAAATCTTTACATCTGTAAAGGAGCCATTCCCATAGCCAAGCAACACTCCGATGCTGCTTGTACCATAATTAACAACAATAATATCTAACAAGCTGTCATTGTTGAAATCATCAACGGCAAAAGTAGTTGGTTCGGATTTAAAACCGGTCGTAAACTTTTTTTGGCTCGAAAAAGAACCATTGGTCCATCCAAGAAATATACCAATAGTGTCATTGTCATAATTCGCGACAACGATATCAAGTATGGTATCGTTGTTGAAATCACCAACAACTACCGACCATGGAGAAGAATCAGTTGGATATGTCATTTGCTTTCCGAAAGAACCATTGTCATATCTGAGAAAAATACCGATGTTGTTAGTACCTGAATTTGCCACTGCAATATCTATGTAACCATCATTATTAAAGTCTCCATTGGCGAACGATCTAGGTCGAGATCCATCGCCAGTTATGAGCCTCATTTGATTTAGAAAACCTTCATTGGGATATCCGAGATATACACTAACACTCGCCGCATTTGCATTAATGACAACGATATCCAGTCGGGTATCATTATTAAAATCACCAACAGCTACAGACCTGGGACTTAAGCCACTTGGATAGATCATTTTATCTACAAATGACCCATTGCCATATCCGAGAAGGACACTTATAGTGTTATCATTCCAATTAGCAACGACGATATCCAGTCGACTGTCGTTGTTAAAATCACCAACAGCTACAGAGA
>JAJEKB010020322.1:263285-274154 GCA_022393335.1 Macrotrachela quadricornifera
GATATCCAGTCGACTGTCGTTGTTAAAATCACCAACAGCTACAGAGATTGGACTAGCGCCAGCTGAATATGTTGTTTGATTTGCAAATGAGCCATTTCCATATCCGAGAAGGACACTTACAGTGTTGCCACCTAAATTAGCGATGACGATATCCAGATAGGTGTCCTTGTTAAAATCACCAGTAGCTACAGAGTATGGACTAGTGCCAGTTGAATATGTTGTTTGATTTGCAAATGAGCCATTTCCATGTCCGAGAAGGACACTTACAGTGTTACCACCAAAATTAGCGATGACAATATCCAGTCGACTGTCGTTGTTAAAATCACCAGCAGCTACAGAGTATGGACTAGTGCCAGTTGAATATGTCATTTGATTTGCAAAAGTGCCATTTCCATATCCGAGAAGGACACTTACAGTGTTGACACCATAATTAGCGATGACGATATCCAGTCGGCTGTCGTTGTTAAAATCACCAACAGCTACAGAGAATGGACTAGTGCCAGTTGAATATGTCATTTGAGGATCGAAAGACCCGAGATCATATGTGACAAGCACATCTATATGATTGATACTATTATAGGCAACAATAATTTCTGTATGTCCATCTTTGTTGAAACTACCAGCACCTACCATCAATGGAGCGAAACCGAACTGAACACCGTAACTTTTTTGATTTTCAAATGTTCCGTTCCCACTTCCCAGAAATGTAACAAGATTTTTAGTAGCATAATTGGCCACGGCTATGTCCGCTAACCCATCTTTATTGAAATCATGTATAGCGATTGAGTATGGATGAGAATTGAAGCCAGTTGAGAGTACCGTTTGGTTTCCAAAAGTGCCATTTCCACGTCCAAGAAGAATACCTATGCTATCAGTACCATAATTGACAACTACAATATCTAATACATTATCATTATTCAAATCAGAAACGGCAAAACTTTGCAAGCGAGAACCATCGGCAGATGTAAATGTAATTTTGTCTTTCAGAGCTCCTCTGTCATACCGAAGTAGTATGCTCACTGTGTTGTCTACAAAATTCACGGCGGCGATATCCTGCCGGGTGTCATTGTTAAAGTTACCAACAGCTACAGAGATTGGATTAGTACCAGTTGAACATGTTGTTTGATTTGCAAACGAGCCATTTCCATATCCCAGAAGGATACTTACAGTGTTACCACCAAAATTAGCGATAACGATATCTGGATAGGTGTCGTTGTCAAAATCACAAACAGCTACAGATTGTGCGGCAGAGCCAGTTGAATATGTCGTTTGATTTGTAAATGAGCCATTTCCATATCCTAGAAGGACACTTATAGTGTTATCATTAGCATTAGTAACGATGATATCCAGATAGGTGTCGTTGTTAATATCAGCAACAGCTACACAGATTGGATTAGTACCGGTTGGATATGTTGTTTGATTTGAAAACGAACCATTTCCATATCCGAGAAGGATACTTACAGTGTTATCATTCCAATTAGCAACGACGATATCTAGACGAGCGTCGTTGTTAAAATCACCAGCAGCTACATATTGTGGGCCAGAGCCAGTTAAATATGTCATTTGACTTGCAAAAGACCCATTTCCATATCCAAGAAATACACTTACATTGTCAGTAGCAGTAACGATGTCCAGATAGGTGTCGTTATTAAAGTCACCAACAGCTACAGCCGTTGGTTCAGGACCCGCGGAATATATCGTTTGATTTGCGAAAGAGCCATTCCCATATCCGAGAAGGATACTTATAGTGTTATCATCCCGATTAGCAACGACCATATCTAGACGAGTGTCGTTGTTAAAATCACCAGCAGCTACAGAGTATGGACTAGTGCCAGTTGAGTATGTTGTTTGATTTTCAAAAGTGCCATTTCCATATCCGAGAAAGACACTTACAGTGTTGCTACCATAATTAGCAACGACGATATCCAGATGGTTGTCATTATTAAAATCATCAACAACTACAAAGTATGGTGCAGTGCCAGTTGAATATATCGTTTGAATGGGAAAAAACTCGTCATAACCAAGCATGATACTTATAGTTTTGGTATCATTGTTGACAAAGGCAATGTCTGAACGATTATCTCTGTTTAAATCACCTATGGCAATGGAGATTGATGAAGAAGATCCAGTTGAATACATTTTTGGGCTTTCAAAGGTGCCATTGCCATATCCGACAAGTAGACCTACACTATCATTACCATTAGTAGTCACGACCAAATCCATTCGATTGTCGTTGTTGAAGTCATCAATGCCAATAGAATATGGAGAAACTATGCCAAGCGAATAAGTCGTTTGGCTCATAAAAGTTCCATCACCTTGACCTAGAAGTATACCCACACTTTTAGTTCCATAGTTGGCGACAGCAATATCTTGCATGGTGTCGTCGTTTAAATGACCAACAACAAGTGAGTATGGATGAGAATTCGAACCAGTTGAAAATGTTATTTGACTCGCGAAAGTACTGTTACTACTTGCGAATAGTATACCAACATTGTTTGTACCATAATTGGCGATAGCAAGATCCATCTGTTTGTCATTGTTAAAATCGCCACTGACAACCGCAAACGGAAAAGAATCATAACCGGTAGAATATGTGCTTGGTTTTGAAAAATCTCCATTTCCATATCCATAAAATATGCTTACACTGTGTTTGCCGTAATTAGCAGTGACAATATCTAGTGCTGCATCATTGTTTAGATCTGCTATATGGATCCAGATGGGACGAGATGATGTAACTGAAAGTACCGTTTGGTTCATAAAAGACTCATTTTGAAATCTAAGAAGCACAGCGATGCAGTTTGTACCGAAATTTGCGACGGCGATGTCCAATCGATGATCGTTGTCAAAATCACCAACAGCAATCATGTACGGAGCAGATCCAGAACCGGTCAGATGCTTAACTGGTCTTGCTACAGTGCCATCGCCATATCCAAAAAATAGAGCTATATGATCAGCAGCATAATTAGCAACAGCAATATCTAGCCAAGTATCGTTGTTAAAGTCACCCATGGCAACAGATCGTGGACCGTAGTCATATTCAATTGGATTTTGAGTCGTTGCTTTAAAGTTAAGTTCACATTTTGGAGCTAAATAATACAACAACAAAGCAAGAAAGACTCATCAACTACTATGGTTGAACTATCTTCGATGGACTGCATCAATCCGAATGGGAACCAACACTTTTCAAGAAAACCTCGATGGCTCTCACAAACCTCAACACTCAAACTACTCCTTGTAGGTTCACTTTCATTTCTTTGCCAATTCGTTGACAAAGCATATAGTGATTGCCAGTCAATAGATATCATAACTAATTTGATATAAGAAAGAATCATAAACTGATCCTAACTATATGATCACAACCATTATCATCTCTGTCTCACAGGTTCTTCTATAACATGTCATTGGGCATATATATACTGCAATGACAAAAATTCTAAAGCATTTCAAAATCAAAAGAATCCTAATGACGTTAAGTTCTAACTATCCTCTACTCGTGTAAAAAAAATTACAAAAAACGTGATTATAATCGACTTTTTGAGGTAAAATCACTAAAAATCGATTAAATATGCAAGGTTTGGATTAAGTTTAACGTAATAATTGTTTTTAATATATATCATGCGGGAAAAATTGGTTAAAATAGATTATTTCGCAAAAAATCAAGATAGTTGATTAAAAATTTAATAGATAATAATCGATTTTTTGAAAAAATGGATTAAAATCAATTATTTCGCTGAAACTCAAAATAATCGATTAAAAATCAAATGCGTTATAATCGATTTTTCTCATAATCAATTAAAATCGATTATTTGGTAGAAAATCGAAATACTCAATTAAATATCAAATGGATCTTAACCGAGTTTTAATATAATCGATTAAAATTGATTATATCATAGAGAATCGAAATAATCAATTAAAAATCTAATGAATCCTATCCCATGTAAAAAAAATCACGAAAAACCGATTAAAATCGGTTTTTTGAGAAAAAACCATTACAAACCGATTAAGTATGCTAGTTTTCATTTAATTTAAGCCCCTTCCACTTCAGAAATGGTTTTCCACTTAGAATGGTCCTTTTGAGCTGAAACTTTGAGTGATGAGTGGTCTTGATGAGATATGCGCCTGGTAAAAATTTTAGCTCGATTGGTCGTACTATACCAGATTTGCAGCTGATTCATAGGTCATTTTTGGCCTTCAGGAAAATCAACATCACTCCATCACAGTGCAGGGCTTGGGCTGGTCTCAAACTAAAACCAATGTCAGTACGCAACTTTTCATCAGACAGAATTTTTAAATTGTGTGCTATTGATTTTTTATAGATGTTTTCGTGGACATCTCTTAAAATAAGCATAAAAAACAGTGATCTGATGTCAGTCAATTCCACTTTTCTCAGTCCAAGATTCGATTTAAAAAAAACGTGACCGATGGAAAGTTTCCTCTCGTTGAGACCTTTAGAACAAAAAAAAACTATTGGTTATAGCTCGAGAAATGGAGGAATGATTTCAGTTTATCTTTTTGAAAACGATGTTTTTGAGGAAAACGCTAATGAAGTTTTAGAGATGGATTTTTGGAATAAAGTTCAGAAAACAACATGTTAACATGGGATACTTTTAATATACTTCAATGGACTTTTTTAAAGCGCGTAACAAACGAATAAGATAACGCCATCTATCATACTTACTTAGGGCAGTCCAAAACTAGTGGCAATGGCGCTTTTTTGCTTACAGAAAGCTCGAAAAAATTTTCTTTTTTTATAAAAAGATAGAGCGTCTTCTGTTCTATATTTCTATGCTATGAAGATCAGTACTCATCTAATATCATAGTAATAGAATTTTGATAAAAACAATTTTTGTTGACATCTAGTTGGTTATTTTAGATCGTAATGGATAAAGTATTTTGTATCCTATTTATCATCGTTTAACAAGTTGTGTTAAAAGCCCAAAACATATCACAATATGCAGCGTGAAAAGCTCTAAAACTTATAAAGAATTACTTATTTTTTAGTTGCACTCTTTTGTTTTCAAAATAAACAAAACTCTGAGCAACTAAATTCCAACGTTGGAAAAGCAAGATCTTTCTTTGATAAAAGTCGTATTAATTTTTTCTCATATCATCTTCTTATTACTTGATATGTTGATTAGAAAAACAAAACACACTACAAGATGCAGCATTACAAGCTCGACAACTTACAAAGAACAACAATGAAAAGATGACATGGGCAAAAATGAATATAGCTATCAGTAAAAGAAAAGTCCTATTTTAGCAACGTCGAAATTTGGTCGCTTAGAGTTTTTCCCATTGTAAAGACGAAACAATGCAACTATAAAATAAGTAGTTCTTCATAAATTGTAGAGCTTTTCACACTACATCTTGCGGTATATTGTGTCCATGTGTTCAACTGCGGTCACAATGCGATTGCAATTACGCCGCAGTTTGACCACAGTTAGACACATGGGAATAATCGACTCAAACTAATTAACAGGAGATAACCGATTAAAATCGATGAATGAAAACTGATAGATTGAAAGATTATCCACGTAAAAAAATGGAAAGAAAATCAAATTTTAATCGATTATTTTTTTGATTTTAAATCGATTAAAATGGCACTATTTTCATCAGATTTTGATCTGATTATAATCATAAATAATCGATTAAAATTTGATTTTTTGCTCCTCTTTTTTACATGGGTATTTGCGTCATGAATACTTTGCATCGATAATTAACAATAAAGTCAGGAATGGACAGGTTTTCCACTTGTATCCGGAAATATACGATGGATAGTTCAACAAATTCTTATTAATAGTATTTGTCGGATGAATTGAGCAATTATTCATTTTTGATGTTGTCTATCGGGATCTGCGATTCTTTATTATCTGATCATACTTTATTATTATAATATGACCTCTATAGCTATGTAATGGTTTCTACTTTTCTCAATAATGAGAACACTCCAACATTTTCGTTTGTCATCCTCGGAATCATTTGTTGCTAGGTCAAAGTTCTACGAAAAAGATGTATCTACTTCTTCAGATGATCAAGTTCAATGAATTAACACTAAAACATTGATGATACTCTGATAACTATGGGAAATACATGTGAGTAGAATATCAAGCCGAAATATTATCATGTAACTTTTTAGTACACGGTAAACTACTAAGGAATATGAATGTAACAGTTATAACTTAAGAAAATCCATTAACGAAGAAGATTAATTAGTTAATATAGTGAGAAGTATCATATTTACTGTTACTTAGACTTTCAATTACCAAAGTAACAGTAAGTGTTTTTATGATTGAAAAATTTCCCATATCGCAGTAATAAATGCTTAGCATAGTCATCGGTTATTTATTATTGTGTCATAGTCTTCATCACTTATCACTGCTTAGATAAGTATTTGGTGGTATCGATTACCACATAACAATAAGTAGTAAGTAGCACTTACCAGTAATTAATAAGCATTTAGTATTTAATCAGATGGCTAAGGAGACATATTTCCGCTGGCAACAAATTATCTTATCGGGTAACGAAAACTATGCTGATTTGATTTGCTGCTCTAGGAAAGCTTATCTTACGAAAATAACCATGTGTTTGTAGATTGATCACATGATTTCGGGATCGAGGAATCAGAATCCATTTATGGTTTCTCGAAATTTTTAGTATTGTTATTTTCAGAAAACACTCTTTCCACAGTGAAATTCTCAAAACTACACATTTTAAACAGTTATTAATAAAGGAGAAGAATGAATAAGAAGACAGAATGAATCACTCTCGGGATTTTCAAAACGAATATATATTTTGATGTAAAATGAGGCGATGAATCATTCAAATACCATATTGAAACTATATAAGAAGCAATTCGATGACTTTTGATGCAGATGACTATCCTATACGCGTACTGCAGCCAGATGGCCGTACTCAAACAATGACTTTATCGAAGTATTTGTTTACCTTTCTATAAATAATCTCATTTGAAAGAGTAGCAAATTCTGCATAAATCCTCATATGAACCTTTCAAAAATAGTAAACATAGCTGAATCTATGGTGAAGTACTACTGTTTTAATTAAAGGTTTAGGTAGCTACAAAGATGCACGCTTCTCAACAGTTTTCGAAAGGATTTTACGATGGACCTTCCTTTTAAAGATTGGATGGAATCTTTGACGAACCACATGTTGGCACAATTTTCGTGTGGATACCATAAATATACAGATGATAAATCTCTACTTATTAGTTTAGATGAATACCAAAGAACCGCATAACTAGTTCTTGTTTTTGATAGTATAAATATCATGTATACCTCTGATACGGCGGCACATGTAGATAAAACTATTTATTAGCGACGTGACGGATTACGAGTATATACAAGAGAAACTACTCTTATAACTGAATGAAGAGTATGAGAAGAATTTGAAAACGTACAAATCCTTCTTTGGGATCTTGAAATAATGATAAGAGAGTCATTTTTGTTTTGGAACTTGATGGAACTCCTACTCTCTAAAAAAAAATCGTGTCATACTGAACCTTTTAGGGTTCTAGATCTAGGTACCATTTTAAAATCCTTTGAAGGTTCTAGCATAAAATGGTTTTAGCTCCAATCTTTTATTTGTTCTTCTAGAAATGGTTCTAGCCTGGCAAAAAAGTGTACTCAACCCGTCTAATCTAATACTTTTAGTTAATTCTATATAGGCGTAAGCAGACGACATGATATCCCCATTTGTTTTCTTTCTATTATCAATTAATAACCCAACCGTATTCGAGCCAAATTATCACCCACATCGCTAAATTACTAAATCTAAAATATTCACTGTTAATGGAAATCTTATACGAAATGATTTAGTCCCCAAAGTTGTGTTTCATTGCTCTTAAAGGACTGAATAATTTCGTATAAGACACTTATCAACAGTTAATATTTTAAATTTAGTAATTTAGCGATGAATGCGATAATTCGGCCCGAATACGGTTAGGTTATCAGCTGATAATAGAAAGAAAGCACATTGGGGTATCTTGTCGACTGCTCACACTTCATATCTAACCTAATACTTCTATACTTATACCCCTAAATCTATCCATAATCCCTTACTTCTATACTTATTCTCCTAAATCTTTTCTTAACTCCTTATTTTTACACCTATTCTCTTACTTCTATGTTTATCCCTTTAAATCTATCCCTAGCCTCTGACTTCTATACCTATCCCCTTACCTCTATGCTTATCCCCCTAAATCTGTTCTTAACTCCTCATGTCTATAATTACTTCTCTCAATCTATCATTAACTCCTTATTTTTGTTCTTAACCCCCTAAATTTATACTTAGCCCTTCTATAAATAATCCTTAATTCCGCTTTCAAAATGCTATGCCTGTGCGTAAGTTCTTATTTATCTATTCAAACACTTATTTCTGTATCTAAACTTTTATATTTACAGGATGACCACAAAGTTATCGTGCAGCCTTTGATTACGAATAACTTTGGATAGGAATCATTTAAAAGTCTACACCTTTCACCATTGAAAAGAGGAGACAAAGGCGCATTAAATTATATGTTACACAATTTTTACCAAGTTTTATGAAACTTTTTTCTACTAAGATTTTGAACTAGTCAATGTATTGCGTGTAATTATCAAAGTGAATTTTACAAAATTCATTTAAGTTTCTGAATAAACTGTTTCCATTATTTTCTGAGTGACTAAAGCTAAAGATGCGGGCTATGAGTAGTTTTCTTGATCATTCATTAGTGATTCCAATGAATTTCTAAAAGTTAAATATTCACTTTGGCGATTGCACATAGTACATGGATTTTCAAGTCCCTGAATGAAAAACTTATTAGAACAGTTTGTAATATACGATTTGATAGACCTTCTTCATCTCTTTTCAAAAGTGAAAATTGCAGATCTATATCCCGTTTCTTTCGAAAGTTATGGACATTCAAAGATGACTCGGTAACTTTTGGATTATTCGGTATGCTTAACTCGTTAATCCTACCCTGAATGCCTTATATCTATGCTTAAGCTTTTATGTCTATCTTTAGCAACTTAACACTATATCTAACCTCCTATCTGTATAAAAATACAAGTTTAGATATAGAAATAAAAGGTCACAAATGGTATTAAAAGATTAAGAATAAAAATAAGGGATGACAGAGACAAATAAAGGGTTATATTTTGAAACAGGTGGTTTAGAGCAGAATGATGGAACTAAGCATAGAGGTAATGGATTAAGGATGGATTTAATTGGTTCGATATAGGAAGAAGGGCTAAGCATATAAGGTTAACTCTTATTCATCTATCTAACCATTTAATTCTATGTCTGATCTTCTAATTTCGTTTGCTTACCAACTTATTCTATATTTACCCTCGTACTCCTCTCTAAACGTCTTTTATATCTAATCCTTTATATCTAATATAACCTGCGTTGCTATATTTGATATATTGCATCTGTCAGTAACTTGGGATGTTTGGGACTGACATCTTATTTATATACTTAGCTCGTTTTGTTATTTATCTAATTCTTCATTTCTATGTTAATCCTTATGTCTATATGAAATACTATGAATCTCTATCTGTCAACAATAAATTAAAGAGAGACACTGCGAATCTTTCTGTTGAGAAGTCTTGAGGAGTTTTCATATGAAACCTATGATATCAATACAATTTTAGTGTGACTTCGTGCCATTGTGCCATAATCAAAGCCTATAGTAAAGCTCTCTAAGTTCTGCATACTTAGCGCAACATACAATTTAATTCGAAATTCAGTATTTGAAAAAGATCGGCATGGGTATTGAAGAAATCAGGGCTCCAATAGCAAATTATATCAGATATTACGAATAAATGAGCCAATCAAAAAGGTTCAAGTAACTTGCTCTAGAACCATTTTTGTGGAGGAAGTTCTTCATACGAAAAGTGTGGTGCGAGATAGAACCATTCTAAATTTCTAGAACCAATTTTTATCTGTTAGGATTCTTTACAAAAATAAATGGTGCGGGACAAAACTCTTTTAAATCTCTAGAACCATTTGTTTATCTGTTATGGTTTTTTAGGGAAAAAAATGGTGCGAGATAGAACTCTTTTGAATCTTTGGAACCATTTTGTACTTTTTCTGGTTTTTTACGAAAAAAAATGGTGCAGGATGAAACTCTTCTGAATCTCTAGAACCATATTTCATATATTATGATTCTTAAAATTATCTAAAACCTTTCGATGGTTTATTATTAAACGAACGAAATCTAAAATGGTTCATAATCTTGTCTAAAACCCTTAATAGTTTTGTATGGCACGCTTTTTTTTAGAGAGTAGGAAGCCCGTTTTTATGAGGGAAATTTTTAAAGTCGAATCTTTCTGAAAAATTTGCCATAGATGTGACTTGGACCTAAGAGTCCACCCTAAAAAATCTAGATTTTTTCTTCATATGATTCGACCAATATTCACTAATTACTGATTATTTGATTGACTAATTCATTTTAATTAAGTAATACCTGAAAGTGCTAACATTTTTACATATACCTATGCTAAAGGAATTTATCTAGAAGAAACATTCTCGTAAAAAAACTTAAAGTCAAACGAAGACGGTAAATGTTCTATTCTGCCTGATTTTGCCGATATGGTCTCACATAAGAGGAAACTCCATTATAAAGCTACTTCGACAGTGATTGAGAAACCTGAATCTTCACCATATACATAAAAAATATCGATAGAAACACTGTTAGTTCATCTTAGATTCAGTTTATGCTTTCCATTTCTGGATGATTTACATAAGAATTTGTACGGGATTTGCTGTTCTTTCAAATAAGATTATTTATAGATCGTCGAAGAGATGTTTTGATAAAAGTTATTGTTACTTAGGGTTAACCAAAAGTCCTGATCTCAACTTTTAAAATATTCT
>JAJEKB010020322.1:289154-308287 GCA_022393335.1 Macrotrachela quadricornifera
GAAATGATATGGACGCGACATTACTTTTGGATACCCCTAAGTAGAAACACTTTTGTCGAAAAACAAATCATACCTTTTCTTTTGAAAGTCCTCAGTTCTGGGTCGGTTTCTCTGGATGCAACAGTGACAGTAGTTCATTAGCATAAGTGATGACTAATTAATTCGAAGGATATTCTTTTGTCTCAAAGAATGCAACAACTATAATCATAGTATGGTCTCTGGACAGTGTCAAACTAATGATTTTGCCCAGATAACTAGGAGAAATGCCGATGGGTCATCGTAGAGAAGTCAGATTGTAGGGTCAAAGAAAGCAATACTATGAATTGATAAATTTTTGATCTCATTATAAAGACATCTTTAGACATGAAGTCTTCTGTGCAAACATCGTGATTTCAAACGAATAAGATTACGAGATGAATCATCGAATATTGGAAAGGACCGATTGTTCGTTGGTACTTCTCTTTACTTCTTTTTTTTTCAAATTTTATCTCAATGCTAGGATGGCATCCATCCAGTTATGCTATAATGGTTTTATCCGTGTGTTCGTTCTCTTTCTTTTTTTCTTTAAATATACTATTGTCATATAGTTGATCCTTGTTTTTCGTTCCGTCTGATATTTTCTCTTATCTGTTCTCTTGGTTTTTGAAACTCAAGTACAAGACTCTTACGTTACTCTCAAATCAATATTCCATACCACATTCAACACCAGTTAGTGGATGACGTACGAATGACGTCCTTATCACAATTTTGCGTCCTGCTCTTAAAAGTCCTCGAAAACCTATGAGACTAACACTAGATATCTTCTGAAAAGTTAGCGGTACCAGACATCTCTCCGCTAGATAACTCTTGAAGAGTGCCCAGACCTATCACAAGCCAGTACTTGAAAAGTTGACGATACTAAACCTCGATAACTTTTGGTGACTTTTGGCTACTGCCTATGGGAAGCGCTTGAAGATTTATGGGTGGTCCCATGGGAATATGCTTGACAACTTATGGATATCTCCATAGTAGTCATTTTCGGGATTATGATCCTGGCTACAGTCATGACAAAAATGTAGTACTTGGCTTCCTAAGAGTACCTATATAATATAGCACTTGAATATCTAAGAGTACTCCCTAATATAGCCCCTAAGAACCTCTGGGTACCTCCATATAATGGAGGATGAGAACGTAAGGGTATTTTAATATAATAGTATATGGGGACGTAAGGGTATCGTCATATAGTGGGATATAAGGACTAATGAGTACCTTCGTATAATAGCATATTAGAACTCGATGGCATCCCTATATAATCTGACATGAGAACCTAAAGAAATCTTCATATGATAGCACATGAGAAGTTAAGAGTAGTATGCCTACCACATTCTGTAAATGGGGAATAGGTATACGTTTTCTGTTCCTGCGAACGGAACGCAAAGCTGACACCCATAAAAAACAACGTGAAATGTAGTTTAATATAAACAATTAAATATGTACGATGCGGACCATTCTACCAATAAATGCCTTATAATCAAAAAGGTCTAATTCATATGTGATATGAAGCATTATCTTGGTTCTATTATGCATTGTTGCACCATTGCAAAATAATAAAAAAATGCAGATTTATTATTATTGTTTAATGCTTGAAGAAAATTTTTGTAACCATAATTTTGGTTTAATTTGTTTTTACGTGTTTTTTTATGAAGCCAGAGAATAAAATAAATAATTCTTCACTTTTCTGCTACTATGCTGTGTAATCACGTTGTTTTTTTAGTATATTTGTGGCTTAAGATTTGTATAGAATGCATAAAAATAAATAGAAACATTTCTGGGCGGTATTTAACAAAGAGTAAAGGTAGCAACGTATGTGAAGAATTATTTTGAGTATATCTTACAACAAAAACGCACTTGTTGTGATCATATGTAAATCAACTATTCACTTTAATTTTCAGATCTCTGTACGAATGTCTTCAAAAATATTTAAATCGATCTCATCGTTTGAACTTATCACGACACAAATAAATGAACTTAAAGAAATGAAAGCTGATTTAGAGAAACTGAAAAATGAATTATCTATGGCACAAATAAAGTATCATCAACAAATTGCTGATTATGAAGTTAAACTTGAACAATTACATTTACAAATAAGCAAAGTTTATCACGAACAAGATGAAAAAGAAGCAAATCTTCTTAATGCTATAAAGGAATGGCTCGAGACAAAAAAGAAATTAGAATCCAGTATAATGTCATCTAAACAAAGGGTTAAACTTAATGTTGGTGGTGATTATTTCGAAACAACAATAGAAACTTTAACAAAATACACTGAACGAACAACTTCATATTTCAAAGCTCTTTTTTCAGGTGAATGGCACTTAAACAAAGATCCAAAAGATGAAAGTATTTTTATTGATAGAGATGGGCAATTATTTGGTTACATTTTACAGTATCTTCGTACTGGAAAAATAACGATAGATCTTGAATGTGATTTACTTCGACGAGATTTAATTATCGAAGCTCAATTCTATAGTTTACAAAATCTTGTTGATTTACTTAATATAAATCAAACAAAAAAAGAAAATAACATCAAATCTAATCCACAACCTAATTCAAAAAAACTGTTCTATTTAGATACAAAAATATTATCATTTAATGACCAAATAGAACTGAACAAACTTAATGGATGGGATAATCAACAATGGCAATTGATCTATCGTGCTAGTCGTGATGGTTATACTGCTAAAGCATTTCATCAGTTTTGTGATGGCTGTTTTCCAACGATATGTGTTATTCGTTCTAAGAATGGGTATATTTTTGGTGGTTTCACTACAGTTTCATGGGGCTCGACTAATGAAGATAAAAATGATACTTTAGCTTTTCTTTTTACACTCAAAAATCCTCATGGAATCAAGCCAACTATATATCCTATTCGTGAACGAACAGTTGGTTCTGCAGTTGGTCATTATGCAAATAGAGGACCAACATTTGGATCACTTCGACAGGGAGGTTTCGATTTGTATCTTGAAAGTCCATTTAATGCACATGCTAATCGAACATTTTTTCCACAAACATATCAAGACACGACTAAAAAGGGTCGATTAACTTTCACTGGTGATCCATATTTTTCTTGTGATGATATAGAAATATTCACTTTTGTATGACAAAAATTATCTCATAATTATTAAATAAATAAATCTTCCTTAATTCGCATTAAAATTATCACTATAGTATTAAAAATATCAAGTATTTGTGAGTGTATGATTCTATGCTCAGAACATGAGTTAAACAGAAGGCTCTAAATCATAAGTGTCGAGAGTATAGATCTAGAAAGAATCACAAAAGGTTTAACACTGCCCAAATTTTCTTTTGATTTAACCCCATAACATTTCATATAGTGACAGGAATGATCCTGCACAACAACCAAGTAATTTATATTTAGTAGAGGTATGTAACTTTCTGCCTTTACATCTCTTTTCGTTATTCGTGCTGCTTGTTTCTATGCAAATTTTTTTCTTTTTCTCTTGTTTTTTTGCATTCTCATTCTTGAGTGGCTTGCTTTTGCTTCAATAACAATCAAATTGTGATCTCACTGTGAGCCGTAACGGCGAAAAAGTACGACATAGTGGCGTGTAGTTTCTATAGAAAAAATTACTGTTACGCTAGGTGCGTCGTAATTCTTTATAATTACGAATCGTAGATCGATCATAGTCATCGCATAACGCCACTGAAATTACGAGAAGAGAAGACAGATACGATTTTCATTTTGTTAATAGCTTTACAGTGATTTATAAAAAACCAAAAAAAAACAATAACTTGGTAAAAAAAATATCAAAATTTTTCTTTTAAATTTTAAAAAATTACTAATAGAAAAATTGATAGAGCCCAAAAAATTAAGAAAAGTGAAAAACGTAAATGGTATTGAGAAAAGTAATAATGAACGTAAAAAACTGACAATACACACAGAGTGATCCAAAAAGTCTTGGTCGTTCTAACTTACAGTAAATATAAAAGCATGCAAACTTTTGTATCTTATCCATTGTAAGTAGGTGAATACTACCACAAAGTTTCATGCCTTTTCTCCTTATTATAAGGGTGCTATAGAAGCTAACATTCTAGAAATTTTATTTTCTCCGTGTTTCAAAAAGAACGGTTGATGCATAATACATATGAATAGGCCACTGTTGTGCTTCATTTTTTCACCATTTGATATCTTCTATTAAGACTAGATGGTATTCGAATTTCATTCGACTACGAAATGCGGTGCAAAGCTTGATATCAAAATTACAATTGAGACATTTTCTATTATCAGATGTTCACACAGATGTGTACATAAAATCAGTTCTTTAGTAAAAAGTGGTGCCTAACTTTTCTTGCTATTTTCATTTTAATTATCTTATAACACAAATTTCATTAAAATCACATATTTTAGAGGCGATTTATAAGTGAACGAAACCCAACCATAGTTTTCCGATGACAAATGGTATCGGTTCGATCTCAATATTTTCTGACCTTTTGTTCTCGAGATCATCCTGATAGAAAATACCAACTTTGAATGCGTATGTCGAGAAAGTAAGAAATAAAAAAAAACTCGCGAAGGACTAAATAAATGCTTTGCTTCGCACCGCATAAAAAACCAAGGATACCACATAATGCAACATGAAAGGCTCTACAATCTACAGGGTATTCCAAATATATTTTTCATGTGAAATACGACAAGACAGAGCATCGTCATAGGAGTTATACATTTTTAGTATCGAAAATACTATTAGAATAAATCAATAGGATTTTATTTTTGCAGTTTTTCTCAAATTTTTCCTGTTGTATCTTTTGAAAAAACAAAGTCAATGTTTCAACATTAATCTATGATGAAATATTCGCAAATTATAAAATACTGCAATCTTTATAGCATACCCGCTATATATATCATATTTTAGCACCAAATATGACCGACATGTGAAAATCTTCTAATGTACATCAATATATCTGAAAATATCTTCAAGTAAGGGATGAGATATATAGATGAATTTATGTACTTTAATATTTTGATATAAAATTCATTTTTCTTTACGAATTTATTCTACTACTGTAGATATTTTGTTTAGGATACTTTCTCTTTCTCTCTATTGTATTTTATTTTAACTTCACTACGTGCGCATGTTCTTATTTTCTTCTTTATTATCTTCAAGGGTGAAATATTACCCTCAATAATATTATATGCAAAGCTATTCATATTGATCAAAAACACAAATATATAGATGAATAATTATTCTTCATAATACTTCTCCTTTTTTTTTCTTTTTCTCTTTTTACATCATTACTTATGTATAAGCCTTTCATTTATTACGATTAATAACAACAACAACAACAACAACACTGAAATATGAGTGTTTCTGCTCCTGGTCTTGCTACTCCTCGATTTGTACCCAGTTGTATAATCAAAAATAATTCCAATGATCCTGTCAAAGTTCAAATATTATATAGAGGACTGACACGTGAAGGAAATGGTATTCATGAGGAAATATCTCATGGTGATATACCTGCAGGTGAAACATTTCGAGCTGAAGAGCGTCTTATGGATCATGGTTCGTGGCAAAGTCGAAAAACAATAGAGAGCATTGAAGTGACTCGAGCTAATGGTCAAACACATAAAGTAACAGCACCATTTGATGGTGTTTTTAGTATTGAATCTGAATGGCTTTTCGTCATTGATAATATGCAGATTCGTTCTGTCGGAAGAAACAACTAGATGAAGCAAAGAAAAAATCATAGCGAATTCTTTGTACTACCTTACAAATAAATCCATGTATGAATAAATTCTATTTTATTTCCTAAGTATGAAACTCAAACTTAATAATTTTTCCTTTAGAAATTTTTAATTAGTTTTACAGTTTTTTTCACATATTTCTTTTAATTTTAAAATAAAATTATTTTTTAGTTACATAAAAACACTTTACTCTACATATTGAATGACTATTGTTAATTCGCTTAACATCTCAGAGTAACGACATTTTAAAATCTATGAAGATTTATTATACAATAATAAAGAATGAAATTTCTACCTTCAATTATCTTTTCATAAACAGATCTTCCAATATGCATAGACATTTAAATTTTTCTTTTTATAAGGAATTTTACAAGTGTATTGGATCGACAAAATTAGTCTACGTGCATCTAAAGAGTAACGCATAATAAATAATACTCTTAATATCTCAAAAAATTTTTCATTTATTATTCTTCATATAATATAAATTGTAATTGCACAGAAAAAAAATGATGAATAATATTATCATAGGTCTTTTTCATAAATTTGATAGTAAATATAGCAGTTTTTATATAAATTAATAAAAATATACGAAATTACAAATTTTAAATAAACTAGAGCTTTCAGCATACCAAATGCCATTGTCAGTAGAAAAAATTGATGTTATAATTATTTTAGCTGTTGTTTTGTTGAATATTAATTTAGGAAAAAGACCTATGATAATATTATTTATTACTATAT
The DNA here is from genome assembly GCA_022393335.1 of Macrotrachela quadricornifera. Taxonomy (NCBI): domain Eukaryota; kingdom Metazoa; phylum Rotifera; class Eurotatoria; order Philodinida; family Philodinidae; genus Macrotrachela; species Macrotrachela quadricornifera. Next base: position 295,633 of record JAJEKB010020322.1, read on the forward strand.
ATGACAAGTAACGCTCGTCTGAAGACTCGCTCAGCTCTTTCTCGTAGAAATCGTGTTTTGTAAATTATCGTCAAGCTATTCATTTATAAAATTTTAAAAGATCGAAGTCAGATTCAAGTTCCTGGACATTAACGTCCATTGACCAAATTTCATAAAAAACAAATGCTTTTTGTTAAAAATTTGTTGTTTGTTTAAAAAATTGATCGTCAAAAAATTTTTATGCAACTGACTTCAGATTTGAATTTCTCGTCCTTGATTACCGTTCGGTCAACCCTTATAAAAAAATTTTTTTTTGTAAAAAAAGTGATCCTTTGTGTAAAAAAATGAATCTGAAAAAAATTTCGAAAAAACTACCACCAGATTCAAGTTCCTCAACCCCGATTACCCTTCGGTCAACCCTTATAAAAAAAATTTTTTTTGTAAAAAAAGTGATCCTTTGTCTAAAAAAAATGAATCCGAAAAAAATTTCGAAAAACTAACTTCAGATTCGGATTCCTCGACCCCGATTTCCCTTCGGTCAACCCTTATAAAGAAATTTTTTTTTGCAAAAAAAATGGTCCTTTGTCTAAAAAAAATGATTCTCAAAAAAAGTTTAAAAAACTAACATCAGATTCGAAGTCTCCGCATGGAAATACCCCTGGAAATGTCTTTTCGGAAAAATCGATTTTCGATGTTTTTTTGACCCTGCGGACATACAAGCAAGCAATCAATCAATCAAACAAACAATTTATATTTCTAAGACTCTTCTCTACGAGAAAGAGAATAGTTACATAGGCTATATCAAATTTTATTCTATTCTGTTGAAATGATTATTCGTGATTCATCTACAATAATATTCAACAAAACAACAGCTAAAACAATTATAACATCAATTTTTTCTGCTGACGATGGCATTTGATATGCTGAAAGCTCTAGTTTATTTAAAATTTGTCATTTCATATATTTTTATTAATTTATATAAAAACTGGTATATTTACCATCAAATTTATCATTTATATAAAAAAAAATGATGTTAAAAATGATCTTACATCAGCTGAAAAAAGAAAAACTCTGATACTGATTTGTGAACAATTTGTCAATTGAATTTATACAAAGTTGCAATGCGTTAATTGAATTCATGACAAAAACTAATCAACATTTATTTTCAAGAGATATCATTTCAATAATTAATCTAACAGTCACCATCGATTTGTTTCAACAAAACATACAAATATTTCGTTTGATTAACATTATTATCAATTCATCTTTATCCCTCAGTAGTCCCAAGCCTTTTTTGCACTTTACTGGTATGATATAGTTTTATATCATCATTATTTTACTTTTGTATCTCTATATTGACATAAATATACTATTAACATATTCGATTTTATAAAATGAATTATCAGAATGACTATCTTTCTCTATTTTGAACAAGTAATACAAAACATACGTTTTGTAGAATTTTCATTTGCTTCTTGTAATTCTTCATCTATGATGGGATAGCCAAAAAACAGCTAATGCATTTTGAATGTCTTTGTGTAAATTTGTGAAAGTTTTTGAGAGATAATCAAGAATAGGTGAGAGTAAATTCATTCCTAGTTCTTCAAGGAATAAACGACGTTTACATCTTTTATTTTGATTCCGGTTACAATTTTTTTTCTTTCCATATGATCAGTACATTTATACCAGCAATATCAATCATTCCGTAAAAAATACAAAGTGGCCAGCGTCTTGTACCTCTTTTCACAGTATATTTATGGTGCATTTCAACCAAACTATCTACAATTCCTTTTGTTTTATTGTACTCCAAAATAATATTCACTTTTCTTGTCGACGAGATTATCATGATGTTTCGAAGATAACAATAAAACTGCTTTATTTTATTTGAAAAAAAAAATGAAACTAATGTTAAGTAATGGTGAAAAGCAAAAAGGGATGAACTAATTCGCGACTTTTATTTGACTGAAACTCACTAGGACTTTCTCGTTTATTTTTACATGATGTTCCTGAAACAGTAATTTTCTTCGTTTAAAGTTCTTTAGCAAGTTGAAAACTTGTGAAAAAGCTATCAAATGTAACAGTTCTGTTCGAATCGTACAATGGTTTTAGGAAGTCTTAAACTATATTGGCACCGACCTGTTTTTGTTGTTGATGATTAAGTTGTTGTCCAATGTACAGGAGTACATTGAAAACGTAATACGAACCTGACGTCATGGAAGAGTAGATATAGAAGTGCATATGACGCAGTGGAAATAGAAAAATGCAACATATAGAAAAACGCGCAAAGCGAACGATGATATTAGCTGATATTGAGCACTTTTTGAGTGAGTCAAAAATGACTCACTTGGGATCACTAGAATTAAACACTAGGTATATAAAAAAAGAAAATAAATTATTGTAAAATATTTAAAACCAACGAAGAAAATAGAAATTTTTCAGGATGTTTTTTAATAATTTTTAATTTTAAAATTAACAAATATTAATTATTTAAAATCTGAATATTAACATTAATCAAAAAAGAGAAAAGAGAAAAAAACATATAATTTATTAATTGGTTAACTTTATTTTAAACGAAAATGGATAGATTTATGCCAAACTATACTTTCTCGAAAGAAAATTTTTAAAAGTGTTTTATTTAAGATAAACAATCTATTATTAAAATGATATATTTTTAAATAAATGAATACAAATGAGACGTTCAATTGAATCATTCTCTAAAATAGTCCAAGCTTTATCATATAATACTATTGAGAGTCATATTGAAATGAAATTTTTCTTAAAATTTCATTAATTAATTAATAACTCTTCATTTACATATATGAAGAAGAATGTTTGTCTGTCTGTTCAATATATGTTCAGTCCCTGTAATAGATAACGTCACCAAACTTTCTGTGGCACATCTCTAGGCTCAGAGTACGGTCACGACAGTGTCGGCACGATCGGAGAATGGAATATAAGAAGATAAATACCAATTCATTCACATTATCAAATTCAAGTTCATTTTGAGGTATTGTATCTTGATAAAATGAACAAAAATCAGCTAAAAGTAGAATTATTGTAAAGAATCTCAAATTTATTCAAAGGTAAGATTTATCTGGGCATGAACTATTATTCAAAATTCTTTTGTTTTATAAAAACTTGCATTGAAATGATATAATGATTCAATTCATGATTTAGTAATAATTGCAAGCTTCATGAAAAGTTATGTAAGTAGAAACAAAATCTCAATAAGTGACATTGACGTTGTATACAAGAAAATTTCTCTAGTCAGAAAATTTAATTTGTCAAAAACATCATGTATCAATGATTAATTTTTCATAAAAATAAATTTTCTATCTAGTCATACAAAATTTAACTGAATCTATTTATGGTCAATATTCTATGGAAATTCTTCCTATTTGTGCTGATTTATTTGTATGAATGAACAAGAACATATCAGGGTGAATCCATGGGGGTCCAGCCACTTTTTGAAAAGTATTCTTTTTTCGATTTTTTTTCACTTCAAACTTCCGGTATGCTCTAGAAAACATTATTGATGAAAAAAAAGTTTGGCCATTCCTACCAAAAACTTTGAGATCTAGGTCGATTTTTCGGAACTCCTTTTGTATATAGTTAAACATAGGAAAATCGATAGAAAAATGCCCAGCACTTTTTCTAAAGATAGATTTTTAACATGTTTGTTGTTTAGATATGTATGAAAGAAGTCTATAAACACATTTGGTACAGAACACTAAGCCCTTTTATTTGAAAACCTCGAGTTCTGGATCGTTGTCTCGAAAAGTATTTTCTATATAGCTAGATATAGAGAAAATGTCGAGAGAAGCGTTCAACTTTTGAAAAATAACTTTTTCATAATTTTCTTGTGTTGATGAACATGAAGAGAGTCTAAAGTATTTCTTTTCCATATCGGCATCGGTGAGATACCACTTTTAACACATATTTATATTTAGTATAGGTGAGCAGTCATTTTTAATATTGAATGGTTTATCTTGTAATCTTGTTTGTTTAAAATGACGGTGCTTCTACATAAGATTTGACAACTAAGGACGACCATATAGCAAGATCGAACATTCACTTTTTTGGTAGTGCTATGTCTTCTCATTCTGTAGTCTTACTTCAGTAAGACAATTAAATCACATGTCCCTCGACTCATGTGGAAAAAGTCATTAGTTCGACATTGTCCAGGAAGCTTAATACGATTATAATACTTCTTTCTCTGTTTGAAAAAGAGAAAAAGCTTCTTCAAACTAATTGAATACTACTCACATTGACGAACCATGCTTGTTGTTGTGATTTTCAGAGAAAATGACTCAGAGTTCGGGGTTTCTAATAGAAAGGGCCTAGTGTTCTGTACCAAATGTGTTTATAGACTTCTTTCATACATATCTAAACAACGAACATGTTAAAAATCTATCTTTAGAAAAAGTGCTGGGCATTTTTCTATCAATTTTCCTATGTTTAACTATATACAAAAGGTGTTCCGAAAAATCGACCCAGATCTCAAAATTTTTGGTAGGAACGGTCGAACATTTTTTTCTCAAAAAATGTTTTCTAGAGCATACCGAAAGTTTGAAGTGAAAAAAACTACTTTCCAGAAAAGTGGTCGGGATTCCATGGATTTACCCAATAATATTAATCTTGTATGTATTTTTTCTTGTTACCGATCAAAGTCAAAGAAGCAAAAGCGATTCCATGTAGACATCGATGGATGTTGAATTATAACCATGAATAAAATATGTTGCCTCAATATTTTTCAATGAATTTTCTCTCCTTCCACAATACTTTCTCAAAAACATTTAATGAAAAGCTGTTAACGTTTTCTGTAATTTATATTGCCAATTCCTATTCCGTTATACAAAGAATCTACACTTTTTGAGTTAAAAAAAGCTAATGGAAAAAATCTATTGCTTTGCAGAAGAATTTATTATTTTTTATTGTTTTTACTTAGAAAATAATATCAACTATTATTTCGAAAAAAACTTTATTGTGAAAATCATCATTTTATTTTACCAAATATTTATTTAAAGGTTAATAGACGAATAGTTCCTAAACTAACTAGCTGATTGAGAAAGATAGATAAAAGAAAAGAAATCATCCTGAGTAATAGATAAACATATACATAACCATGAAACATGACTCATTAAAAAACGAGAATTATGCAATAACAGTTCCACATGGGTTTTCTATAAGCAATTTCAGAAGCTTATGATTGTTCAATTGTAACTGATTCATTTTTATTTCTTTGAATATATTCAATCAAATAGAGCGATGCATAGGACATGCTAAAATCACAAGCATTTTTATCAATGTCTATAATCGATGATTACTGAAGTTCATCACGATTTATATTAACTAGAATTAATGAACTGAATGATATATGACGCAGTGAATAGGTGCTATGTTTGGTTAATGTAATCTTTCTTTCATTTTCATCTATTTTCTATCTGACGAATTTTGTTGTTTTCTAAAATATATTTTCATGTTTTTTTCTTTTCGTATAGTTTCAATAAATGCATTAGATTTACTAATTAATCAAACTCAAGTACTTTTAACTATATTGTACAATGTTTACTTTAAACAGAACGGTGCTTTCTAAAATAAAATTATCATTTGATAATGTGATAAGAAATCTGAATGATTATCTTGGAGTCATCAGAATCAGCAAGAAGTTTTGTTAGAAATTCGTTTTATAGAAAATGAATTGTTGTTTAATGAATCCATTCTTTAAAAAGTCATTTCTTTTTAATACGATATACAAGATCAAGGTTAAAATGTTCTTGAATATGTTTATACTTATATTTTTAATGAACTATTCGGAAATATTCTCAGAAATTATAATAACTTCATTTACATTTTTTTTACATTTCTCTTTCTTTCAAGAATGAAATCATTAATAAAAATATGAATCAAATATTTCCGGTTTACACATGTTAATTTATCTCAATGTGACTTTGATGAATTTAAATAAATTACTAACGACATAAAAAATAATAATCCTATAATTAAAACTGTTTGATATAAAATTTTTTATGTTAAAATAGAGTATAAAAATATACTAAACTAAAGTGAAATATTCTACACAGTTAAATAAAACATTTCATCAAACTTTATGTTATTTAATAAAGTTAAGATAAAATGTCATCGATATTTTTGTGATACTGTATGATTAAAACCAATGTTGTCATATTACTCAAAATGTTTATAACTAACACAGTCTTTAGTGAATTAGTTATATACAACTTTAATTAATAATGTTGAGCAGATATAATATAACCGTTTTACTAATTAAAATATATTTTTCATTTAATTCGATTTGATTCAGATTGAAAATTAGCATTATTATAATAATTCCATTTTTATCTATCTTATTTTACATTGAAACATTGCAAAAATTATTCTGTTGCGTATCCAAACGAACCTAAAATTTATTAAAATTAGCCCAATAGAATTTTCTAAATATGTGTGGCGTCATTCCAAATCTAAACAGTTTTGATTGAGTACATTTTCAGTGATAATTTTGAAAGAGATATCCAGCAACAAAAATCTTAATAATTGATTAACAAATTATAACCTATTTATAAGCTGAAACGTTTCTAATGTGAACACTCAAGGAAATATTGAAAATTGTTCATTATATAGAGGACTATGCTTATTTTCGGAGTAAAGAGTTTCTATTGCCTAGGCGCAGATCAACGAAACTTAGCATTCGCTTCTTGTCTTTGTTTATTGGATGCAATTGAGAATGATCTGTAATGGACAGAAGACGGAATTGCCCTACCAGTTTCCTCATATGCGCACTCTCAAACCTATAGATGATGAACAAAGAAAAGGAAAATCTATGAGGCGGGAAAATCTAAGAGATGGGAAAATCTCATAGGCTATCAGCATGAAAGGAAAGAAAAAATCCATTATATATATATATATATTACATGACAAAAAAGAAAAAAAATTCTTGACATGTTGGTAAGAACAAGATAGAAGAAAAACACAATTACATACATATCATAATATAGGTAAGAAAAACGTTCACCTTGCAGCAGTTATTTGAGCCAACGGACGTGAATAAAACCATTCAGTGTTTACTATAAAGATATGCTCACTAAGGAGAGGTTCATTTCGAGCAAAAAACGCTCAGTGGAAATTCAAAGTGTTCACTGTATGGAGATATTCATTTTGTAGAGATGTTCACATTGGGAAGTTTCAATGTATCTTACAGTATTAACATTAAAACAATTAGAAGAACTTTGTCATCTATGAATAGTTAAAATTAGAGTGAACACAATAGACAGTAAAAATCTAACATATCTCCCTTCGTTTTATCCATTGAGATTCATTACACGTACTATTAGGTTTGCATTATAAAACATTCAAAGAGAAAACGTATTCATGATAATGAATGATTTTAAACTTTTTACTTTAAGAAATAACAACATCACTGTTTCTTATAATGTAACATTCGAGCGATTGTGTTGACAAAGACATTTTCCTGTTCGATTTCTTTATCTTTTTTCTCTAAGAGACAAACGCCTAACACTTGTTTAACATGAGTGGAAGAATATAATTGCCACAGAGTATTGTTGTGCTTTTAATAAAGTGTAGCTCTATTAATTATAATAATTGAGCATGATTGTAATAATACTTTTTTTCTTTCATCTAATTCTTCATACGACGGTGTAACTCTTTGATTTAAGTATGTGACTTTTTTCTATTATATGTTCTTTTATTGTAGACCGCCTGGATAAGATCTAACAATTATTTATCTAAATTTAAAAATTTCTTTTGATTTTCTGTCAGAATCAATTATTGAATGGTTTGATGGCAACATAGTAAAATCTACAGAGCTGTAACAATTGTTACCAAAAATCCTAAAAGTTAGAATTATTCCATTATAAGTGAACTATTTGACCATATTTATTTAATCAGAGTATGCTTTGAGCCATAAATTTAAATAAACAACAACTCACAAGTAAGTGCGATGATTTATATTCACATAATGACAAAAACAAAAAACTCAGTGTCTTTGATTGAATCGATTATCTGTAGCTTTATAGACAGAGTAAAGAAGTAACTCAATATTTAGCTGATGGATTAAGGGCACATCCACAATGTGATAAATTTGTTTATGATACATTTCGTAATAGAGTTAACAATATTATCACTAGGCTCATATAAATACAATATCATTTACATTATAGTGTTTATACTACGCTTGTATTGTTTTAGCTTCGAATATAGCATAGTAACTATTTATACATATCTCAGTTTTTCTTTTAGACAATCGAGCATTTCATTCAATGTCTTCTATAGATATATCTGCATTGAGCAGCATATTGAATATCGTTCAACATAAACTTACATTCGATTTTTCCTTGGTACTAATTATATTTGAGCCCATTGGTTGCTTTTTGAATATTTTATTTTTGTCTTGACGACAATTTTGTAGGTTTTTCTGTACATGTAAGTCGGCTTTTAATTACTGAAAAAGTTTATGCTAGATTATGTTGTGCATTCGGTGTTCGGTTTAATTCTCTAACTGACGCCGACGTATATATACTTCATGAACATTATTAGTGTACAAAACTAGCACAATCAATCATAACCGATATTTCTTAGATTCGTCTCCATAGAAATAAGCATCAGACAACTGAACCTTGTGATACTATCATGTCATAACAGTATGTTCTAAAGTCGTGCCGTAGAAAAAAATGAGTGTGACAATAGAAATTATTCGAGATCTTATTTCAGAATACGGTTTTCAGAAGTCACATACTGGCAGACCATTGCGTGTTCATTCATTACAATTGACGATCAGACATTTCCCTTCTTTAATTCTTCCAAATGAAAGCAAACAGGCTCCTTAAAGAAGATGTTCTGTTTGCAGCAATATTAAACGACGTGACACTTGCTACCAATGCACCGAATGCAATGATGTTGGTCTGTTCATCACCAATTGTGTCAAAGATTTCCATACCTTACAAAGGATTTAACGTTATCTTGTATAAATACGTAAAACTAGATCGAAAATAAACAACTGTGATGATTTTGTGTAATTTTGTTTCTTTCCTTTATATCTTTAGTTAACCTTTTCAACGCGACGTGACCCACTGATGGATCACGACATATTTAATATAGAAAATAAGAAAAAATAGTTTCTTTTTCTCCTTTTTTTCTATGTAGCGCATGCCATATACTCCCTCATCAACTCCATTTTTGTTCAATGTTCGAAACCTTTGTTACATTGGGTAATGCTTCTCATTGAGACAATCAAGGCAGAAGTATTTATCACAATTAGAATAGAAAGTTTTTAATTTCTTCACTGCTATTGCATATGGTTCTCTTCATTTTTTATGCCCAACTTGATCATAGCGGCTACTACAGCGTCTTTGTACATCATGATTAGATCTTTCTTTTTCTTTGAATTTGCGCTTCGAACAGCTTGCTGATTGTTGTCTCGAACCAGGTTTCAGCTTTTCGAGTGGTGTACCAAAGAGCAAAGATGACATAGGACTTTCACGAAACTGCAGAATAGTCATGTTACTTAAGGCATAATTTTCCTTGTAAACTACATAACTAATAAGGAAGAGAAAAATAGATTTGGCAAATTATTTTGTATAAAATTGAAGTGTCACGTATCACTCCTGCTGTTTTAAACAAAATATCACCCTCTTCTCACTCTTAATCTAACACACGCGTCGAAAAAAGTAAATGATGCCAATTAACATGATATAAAACTGAATTTTTTTCGAAAAATTTCGTTACACATATTCCTTTTTTTCCATACGCTGACTATTTGTGAGTGTTATGGGTGATTTCTCTAACTATAAGAGCAACATACGAACAGATAGGTTTCAATCTCATTTATAATTATCATTGAAGTACTGATTTTTATGTCAGAATGATCAAGAGAGCCAAGACAAATTTTACCTAAATTGTAAAGAGAATTTAGCTAGGACTTTAGTGCTTCAACAGCGAAAATAGCTAAAGATAGATTTTTAACTCAATTATTCTTACTCTCGTTGATAAGAGTCTAGCAAGAATGAATTATTCGCTTGTATGATTGCTTTTTTGCATGTCCGCAATTCAATGATTTGTTCAGTGCTAAGGTGAAAATAAAAAGGATTATTTTGAATAAAGCTTGTCGGAAGGACAAACGTAGGTGCGGAATTTGAATCTAATATTTCCTTTGATTTTAATATCCCCTTATTATTAAATTATCAAGTCTTATTACAAACTTCAAAGACCATGACAGACACGTTGATAAATTTCTTTGTTTATGTTGTAAGCGGCTCAATCGTGTTTCACATTTGAATCTTGTAGGACTGCGCTAACAGATTGTTTTGAGAAAGTATTCCAGCAAGCTTTCGATGTTTTAGAAGCGGCATCGTACCAAAACAACTTGTACACTACTAACCAATCGACCATTAGCTATCTACTATCGATCTCTTTGGCACAATATCAATTCTCCAAATGTCATACACAAACATAACATTGAGCAGCTCACTGCTTCTAATTCAAAAAGGAATTACTCGTTATTTCTTTCCAAACTGCATGATTTTCGGCGTAGTTGGTTGTTGTTTCAATGTTCTGCTCTTGCTCCAACCATCGTTCCGTAGAGTTTCCTGTTGCACATGTAAGTAATTCTTTATCTATCAAACAAACAAACAAACAAACAAACTAGAGCATTTGATATATATTAACAAAATGATTTTCATATAACTGATACGTAGATAAATCAATCTGAAGGGTTAGGGATGCGAAATGCCAGTGCAAATACTGAAGAACTGTCACTGTTAGTTCACACAGTTATGCACCGGAGCACCGATTCCACTGACACTGTGCACTCACTGACATAGTCGATGTCAGTCTACACTGAGTATATGCCTCGGTGTTCACTGCAGCACCGTCCCTCACTGACACATGACACTCAACTAACACTGATCATACTGATACTGGTGTTCAGTGAAAGACTGACACACTGACATCGTAAAAATGTTGATATTTTTGTGATACTACTTATATTCATCAATAAATAGTAGTCAAATGAGTGTATTAATTCTTCTGTAAAATAAAACAAGTACAGATGCTTTATAGTTTTCATTAGTAATATCATCCCAACAGATATCCTTTATTTCCACTGACACTTTTAGTTGTAAGAAGTAAACCTCACAGTAGACGAAGAGTTCTGCTCTTAAGCTCAATTCATTTTGTTAAGTAATTCAAGTATATTATTCCATACTACTTTTTTAAATCAAAGTTTTGAAGAAAGTTACAATAGTTTTTGTAAAAGCGTTTGCATAAAACCATTTTCAATAGATATAAAGTAATTCATTTTGAACTCTCATGGAAATCTGCACTTCATTATTTTGCGATGATTCAATTATAATGGATTTGTGAATTGCTGTCGTGAGTATATAACTTCGGCGAATCTGTTTAAAGAAAGACAAAACTATTGAACTTATATAAAGCCTCATGGTCGAATCAGATCGCTGCGGACAGATACTTTTTCTGTAGTTAATAGGTTGGCAACAAAGTTCTTGCGTTTTTTCGAAAATTTTCTAAAACACTCGAGAAAGTTCTAGAAGTTTCCATATTGAGGGTATATAGAGGGAGTATGAATATCTTTCGGCTGATGATAGAGCCAACGATACAGATGTTGATTGTGTACTGAAAATATTAATAACTGACAGCTAGTTGCATTTTTAAAATTGAAAAATAGAAATAAAATTTTCGAAAAAAACGCAAAAACTTTGTTGCCAACCTAGTAACACATTTGAGAGATAATGAAAAAAGTAAAAGCAGCGATGAACTATAAAATATTTATATAATGAAGAGATTGATATATATAATTAAATCATCAGAAAAAAATAATGGACAAGATATGACTTGTAGTCTATACAGAAAGAACCATAATAACGATAAAACTATTAATATACTATAATGTTAAATTGATCTACAGGGTGTTTCATAAGTTTCGACTCCATCTATATAAATTGACGTTATCTGTACGAATACATATATAGATAGTTGATTGAAATATATACTTTTGTAGAGAATGAGAAGAGCTATCATCTGAAAAAAGAATGATTAAAATTGTGTCGTAGTTTTGAAAAGTTATGATCAGTGTTACCTGAGCGTCATGTGCCAGTGAGCAACGGTACTGCAGTGAATACCGATGCATAGACTCAGTGTAGACTGACATCGACTATGTCAGTGAGCGCACAGGTGCAGTGGAATCGGTGTCTGTGGAATTCGGTCCTTCAGTGCATAACTGTATGAGTTAGCAGTGAACGGTTTACTGAAGCTGCGCATCCCTATGAAAGGTGATTGAGGATGAGTTTCTACAGTTTAGCTAATTCACGTTGTCGCCTATTCTATTTTTACCAAATGGTGAATTTTTTAAACCCCAATTCGGTAATAAATCAATTTTTTGAGATTATGATATTTATCTAGCACGCGAATTGTGGGTACAGAAGTTCGACAGCTGGCCAAAATTGTTAGGTGGCTAACTCTATATTGTCGGTTAGATGATGATAGGATGAAATACCCTTCAGATCACGTTTCCATTTATTTCTGAAAAGCTACACACTATATATATATATACTTAGGGTGTACCAAAAGTTCGTGGCCTAGTGTTACTTAGCCATATAGTAAACTTTAAGAAACTTTCTTTCTATAT
>JAJEKB010020323.1:0-38974 GCA_022393335.1 Macrotrachela quadricornifera
AAAAATAAAACTTGATTGATTATATGACATTAGAATAGATCTATGCAATTTGTAAAACCTGTTGAAATTCACTGTTTTGGTTTTATTTATTCTCTTTCTCGTAGAGAAGAGTCTTGCAAACATAAATTGTCTGATTGCTTGCTTGCTTGCTTGCTTGCTTGCTTGATTGATTGTATGTCCGCACAAGGTCAAAAAAACATTTTATTGAAGTTTTCTACAAAACTTGACCAAAGGGTTTTCGAGGGTGAGGAGTTCGAATCTGGTGTTAGTTTCTTGAAATTTTTTCGAATTCGTTTTTTTACACAAAGGATTACTATTTTTACGAAAAAAAAAGTTTTTTATAAGGGTTGACCGAAGGGTAATTGGGGTCGAGGAATTCAAATCTGAGGTTAGTTTTTTTGGAATTTTTTCGAGTTCGTTTTTTTACACAAAGGATCACTTGTTTTGAAAAAAAAAAGTTTTTTATAAGGGTTGACCGAAGGGTAATCAGGGTCAAGAAATCCGAATCTGAGGTTAGTTTTTTTACAATTGTTTTAGAAATCAATTTTTTAAACAAAAAACACTTTTTTAAACATAAAAACACTTTTTTACAAAAAAAATTTTTGTTTATAAGGGTTGACCGAAGGGTAATTGGGGTCGAGGAATTCAAATCTGAGGTTAGTTTTTTGAAATTTTTTCGAGTTCGTTTTTTTACACAAAGGAATACTTTTTTTACGAAAAAAAAAGCTTTTTATACGGGTTGACCGAAGGGTAATCGGGGTCGAGGAACTCAAATCTGAGGTTAGTTTTTTAAAAATTTTTTTATGAATCAATTTTTTTACACAAAGGGCCCCTTTTTTTACAAAAAAAATTCTTTTATAAGGGTTGACCGAATGATAATCGGAGTCGAGGAATCCGAATCTGATGTTAGTTTATCAAAATTTTTTTAGCACCATTTTTTACACAAAGAACCACTTTTTTTTGCAAAAAGAAATTTTTTTATAAGGGTTGACCGAACGGTAATTGAAGACGAGGATCTCAAATCTGAAGGCAGTTGCATAAAAATTTTTTGAAGATCAATTTTTTAAACAAACGACAAATTTTTAACAAAAAGCATTTGTTTTTTATGAAGTTTGGTGAAAGGTAGTTGAGGTTGAGGAACTTGAATCTGGCTTTGGCTTTTTTAATTTTATAAATGAATAGCTTGACGGTAGTTTAGAAATACGATTTCTACGAGAAAGAGCTAAGCGAGTCTTTAGACGAGCGTTACTTGTATATTTAAATAATTTTTATTAAACAAGAATATTTATGAAATGTCAATACAAATTCGTCATCGATTTTCTAATTAAAATATTTACGAAAATTTTCTATTTTTAAGAGAAATATTTGGTTGTTGCCTAAAATTTATTGATCAAAATAAGTGTTATTACTTAAGATTAAAAATCGCAAAATACGACATTTTTTTGGAAACTTGTAGAAAATGAATGAATACCGAATAAAGTATTTCATAGACAACATTATTAATAAATGAAATGTGAGAATCGAGCTATAAATAGCAGCATAATGGGTGAGAAATATTCTTTTTAAAATTCAATTAAAAGAAGAATAAATTGTAACCAAAAAGACTATTTCAGAAAAAAAACATTTCGATTAGGAAAACATCAGTCAAATATTCAACTTAAGTTTAAATATAATATTACGCAGGAGAACACGTACCGTCTAAAATGAGTCAAAGATTATACATATAAATTTAATATTCAAGAACGTTTTGGGTTCTAATATTCTTGTAATGAATAAGAACGAAATCGATAGTTTTTTTCCCCGTTTGTACAAAATGGATTGTTTAAATAATTTCTGAGAAAGTAACTTTGATTTTTTTATTTTTATTGAAGAATTCGTGAATTCATTTAATGTTAAATGAAAATTTGAAATGTTTGGAGTTTTGCTAATTCGATTTTCTATCAATTTGGATTAATTTTTAGTTTACATTGTATATGCTTTACAAATAGTACCCAAAACAGTAACATCATTACAAAATAAAAAAAAATTATAATATAAAAACAGTTAAAATTTTTTATTTCTATTGGTCCAATCAGATCTATTTTGCTGTCATTAAATCTTAGTTGAGCTGTTCATTACAGTTCTGCTTATATCGTCGATTATTACCACACGAATATAAATATTTGCTGAACGCTGATCGATAGATTGATGTCATTTTTCGGTTATATATCCTTTTATAATATTTTAGGAATAGTCGATAGGTATTAGAATTCTTTTGTGTTGACGTCAATATATGATGATTCAACAACCACTGTAAATCTTTTCACCGACAATAATCCTGTAACGTTGTTGATTGAAACTGTATTGTGAAGAATGAATGGGCGATGTGAACATACGAAACTGATGAGAAATGAAATAACTTTGTTAGACACTCGTATTAAGATTTCTTGAGAATTAATAAAGGTTCAATTCTTCATATCCATCGGTGAAACGATGTCGTAGTTGGTACAATTCTGGTCGGAAATCTGTTCATGTTAGTATCATTCTCGTAGACAGCCATATAAATGAGTTTGATACAATGCTGATTGTATCAAATAATAAATTCATTTCGTTGGTGCTGACCAACAGATAGATGAACAATTGTGATGCATCTTACCTAAACATCAAATATTCTATTACAACCCTTATTTTTTTATTTGCTTTGTTTACCACATGTATGCACATGAAATAATGACTATTGGATATGTACGATTCAACAGCATAAAAATGGTCACTAGAGTTCGCTAGTACACGAGTGTTCCTTTATGAACTTGATTAAAATTTATTGTACTATGTATGATCAACACTAAAATTTGTTATTCTTCATTTTTGTATGAACTACCACATAAAACGCACATTGGATATAAAATACGTTATTATAGCATTATTGCTAATTGCTTCATACAACTTGTAGAGCTCATAAAAGTGAATGTTTTTTACTGACTGAATGAGTATTAACATGTCTAATTAAAATTAAAAAATCAAATAACAAACCATGTTATATACTTGAGATGTTTATTTGAATGTTATAGAAAAATAAGAAACAAGAACAACAACAATTATCATTGTATATAACCAATGATTTTCTTAAAAAACAAAGAAAACAAAAAGAAAACTTTATACATCATGACTTCTTTGTAAAAGAGGATTTGTTGATGTTAATGCTGTTGTTGTTTTTTGTGATTGTCGACTAGCAATAGCATTAGTTGATCGACCAGAAGTTGAACCACTCGAAACACTTTCATCACCATAAGGTAATTCGTTTTCATTGCGTTTCTTTAGTGTTAAATATGTTGTTGCATAAGGTGATGGCCCTTTAACAGTTAATGATGATGTAAGTGGCGGAGATGATGGTGTTGAAGGTGATGATGATGTTGATAATGGTGTTGTTTCAGAACCAAGTTGAAATTCTACACTTTTATGTCGAGAAGTTGGTCGATCAGAAGAATCAATTTGTGTATTCGATGGACGATAAATATCCTTTAAAAGAGGTATCGGAGAATTACGTAAACGTATTTGTCCATTATTTGTACTTATTGGTAAAGAAAAAGAAACAGTTCTTTGTGGTTCATGTTGCTCATTAAGTGTTGTATCTGACGATGAATGAGGAGGTATACCATGTTCAACAAATATTTTTCCATGACGAGGATTTGGTATTGGTGGAATATCGGCTGCTATTGTTTGATCTGTACTTTCATTATCATCATTTGATTTATTGTCATCTTCAGATTTATTTGTTAATATTGGTTTAAATAACGATTCACGACCAATTTTTTCATTTAATATAGCTGTACGAAATTTTCTATAAAGTTCCAAAATAATTTTAGTACATACATAATCACTAACATTAGATGCAAGTAAACGTAACATGAATGTACCATCACCTTGTAAATATTGATAGACAAATATATGTCTTAATTCTTGTTCATTAGAATATTCATCAGTTAAAAAATGTACAGTAAGACGTCGTTCAAGATAGTGAAGATTTGTATATGGTGACATACGATATAACCAAATTAGAATAGAAGCAGCGTTAAAAATCGATAATATTATTAGCCAAAAATATAAATATGTAAATATTTGTTGATTAAATAAATTAAATGGTAACACACATTGAACAGTGTAACGATGCGCTTCTTTAGGATGATTTGGTTCACGGACGGTAAAATCACATAAAACCTATAGAAGAGAAAATAGTATACTTTCAATCTTACAAGAAAAAGTTCTTAAATGTCAACTGTCGATCAAGTTGATATTTTACCTATAAGTAGGAGCTGTGGTAATTAGATGAAGGTCAAAAAGGGTACGACCTCATAATCACTTCATTAAGAGTTATAATCAATTTACCACATTTTCGATCTTCGACTAGGCATACACGAAAAACTCAAAATATCGAATTTAGAACTACTCATAGGTAAACTATCAGTCCGATCAATAATTAACATATTTATATTAATATATAAATTTTAAAATAAAATTCGTACCACTTTTGGAAAATATTCATTTCCTGAATAAAGTAAACCAATTTGTTTAGTCCAATATCTATGTATAATTTCAATACCATAATACCAAAATTGTCTTCCTAATAATGTATTTAATAATAAAATTTGTCCAATTGAATTAAATAAATAAAGAAATTTAATAAATAAATAACTTATTATTAAATAATTTCCTGTATAAATTCCAATAGGAAAAAATAGATGATGTCCAATACGAATTAATTTAGCTTTTTTTGTTAAGATTTTTTTTCTTGTATATAATTCTGTTAAACGATATGCATTTGAACAATAACCATTTAACCAATTTGTTAAATATTCAAGTAATTTTAATTTATCTTCATGTCGAACATTAGCTGATCGATATGTTTGTGCGGCTTCAATTAAATCTTTTATATCAACACCACTTCGAAGACTTAAACCACGCCAAAATTTATGTGGAAGATAAAATAATATAGCCATTAATAATAAAATAAATGGTGTCCATTGATAATATTTAAGTTCATGTTCATGACGAACTTCTATATCATCTTTTAATGATTCATGCATATCATGTGAATATGTATTTGTTATAAAACATATTTGATTAACATATTGTTCATAACTACCAGTAAATTGTGCTGGAACCTAAAGGTTAAAAAACATAAAAGAACATTAATTTCTTATCTAAAGAAAAAAGGTCAAATTATTATACGAACCCAACATTTTATTTGATTTTCACTAAATTGTCGATTTGTAACAATAATAGCAAAAACAGTTAAAATAGCAACGGTATGAGAATAATTTAAACGATCAAAAAAATCATCATCAAATTTATTATAAGCTACTATTTCAGGTAAACGACGTATTAATCCAAGTATATCCATATAAAATTATTAATTAACTAGTTGAATCAACTAGAATAAGAATTAAAAAATTATTCTTCTATATAATACTATATATATACAAAGTAAAACAAACAACTAATAACTTATGTTCTTATTAGTATACTTGTATATAGTTACTTTTTTTTTTTGTTATGTATTAGTATATGACTGTAGAAGATTAAAATGAGTGTTAATCTGCTAGTCTGTTCCTATAATCATCATTTAGGAATGACAGTTTATTACGTCATAGACAAGAAGAAGAAGAAGAAAAAAAGAAAAAAGAAAGTTCGACTAGTTCTTCTTTCCCCTTCCTTTTTATGCTAGCACGAATGATCATCGATCGATCAAGTGTGACAGGTTTAACATAGCATAGCTTGATGCGATTTGATGGGTATTCTAGTCTCTAGATTACATCACTTCTTTTACATATAAACATATGTATTTAATACATTTTTCAAAAACAAAAAAGAACTTTTTTACAATGTAAAAAAAAAAAACAACTAAGAAAACAGGTGTTACTTACCACATTGTTAGCATGTTTCATCTCATATAGAGAATAGATTTTGAGAAGAAGAGAACAGAAGATTGAAAACATTGACACTTGATGATTACATTAATATGTATCTGTGATTATAGGATAGTGCGCTTATTCACTATCCGGTCGTCAGTGTGCATTAGACGAGAGAATTGTAACGTATCATTATCATTATAAACAAAATAAAAGAACGTATTGCGGCAACCAGTAGGAAATCTTTCATCGTCTATATTGTTACCAAGAAGATGATTGACCAGTTAGAGAGAGAGAGAAAAAGAAGTTGCTGCAAATTGAATGGTATGTTACAATGGGGTATATCAATACTAATAAAATTCTTCCATAGACTAGTGATAGTTATCGTTCTTTCTTTCTTTCTTTTTTTTTCTCTTCTCATATGATGAGAAACAATCGGACACACAAATCTTATACGATGATCGCGACGCGACGAAACAATTATTATTGAGTTCGATGATGATGACGATTCAAATTAGTTTTATGGTTAACTGTTGCGACTGTTGGCTATTTTCTCAATGAGCATATAAACATATATAACATAAACATTGAATTCAATATGCATTGCATGTGTCGAATCTCTCATGAGAACAAAAAAAAAAAATGAGAGAAGAAAAAAAATTACGATGAAGAAGCAAAAGAAAAGAAAAAGAAAGAGCTGCTTTTTCTTCTTCGTTCAATAACGCATAACGTCATTGCTACATGAGTACTACGGAAAAGATTAGTATGAGGAGGAAAAATGTCCAGATGAGCGTATATATGCTGAGGTTCACCGACCCTATAATTACATCTTCTCTTTTTCTCTCGTTTTTTTTTTTAGCCGTCCTCCGTCCGTCTATATCAATGACGCTCGGGGACTATCAAGATCGAGCTATTATTTCATCATGCTTTTTCTCTTTTAGTTATGAGTATATAACTAACGACCTTGTTCCCACAATAAACCTTGAACTGTGCGATACAAATATGCACTCTCTTTATTTTGTCAATTGTTGCCGAATGATCGATGTTATGTGTCCCAATATAATTTATTAAAAGAAAGAGATTTTCTTTTTTCTTCTTCTCACATTACTCTCTCGAAATGTTTCTTTTCTTAATAGGAATTTGTATGTTGAAATCCATATGCTAAAATATTATTTATTAATAAAAGCAAATAACAATTTATCTTTCAATATTGTAAGAAGAAAAAAAACAAAATTTTATTATCAAATTTAATTAATGGAAATTGTAAGAAAATATAAAGTTAGATTAAATAAAAAAATCGAATATATATATATGTCTTGTCTAATAGGAAATATTTTATTTCGCTTCAATGTCTTTATAAATTGAATTGATTTATATAGTTATATTCTAATAAAAACGTAATTTACATTTGAAATGAACATAGTTACTATCGAAATGGATAGTGAACCGGAATAATAAACATGAATAATGAATTAGATAAGTAAAGATTATTTGCACAATAAATCATGTAGAAAAAAAAAAGAGAGAGAGAAAAAGAAACGGAAAAGATTTCTTTTTCTTTTTTAGTCAAATAATCAATATGAATTTTATTGTTAGATTAAGTATCTCTCTATTCAAATATATTTTTTTTCCTAAGGAAAAAACTACAATTGTTTCATTAAGAAGAAATAAAATATGAATTGTATTCTTAGTTAATAGAGTTTTATTTACTTTAAATGAGAAAAACAGATAGTCAAAAAAAAATCAATGAAACGATTCATTACTAATATCATTGAATTAGAAAACAACATTATCGTTAATAAATCATTAACATTGAAAAAAAAAATGTGCAAATAATTCATATAAAAAATGAGTTGGTTATCTTATAATTTTATTTCAAAAAGAAAATCTCAATAATTGTGTATTATTATCAAAGTAATAATAAATAGAATGAACTTGTTCTAATATATCAATTATTACTCAGATCTATAGAAATAACGTAACTATCACGTCATACAATCATCTTCTTTTGATATTAAACAGAACGAATGATTCTATAAAATTATAAACTATCTATAGCATACCGATCATAATCGACAATGATATATTACTTCAAGAATAATAAGTTTTTGTGTAAAATTATTCATTTAGATATAACATATTCAGACATAAAACACATGTAACATTATATTTTCTTCTATTTAGATTAATCCAAGCCCTCAGAAAATGATTCCGGATGACATGAAATTTTCCGAATATATAAGGTTATCGTAACATTTTCAAATCTCTAGTATGACGTTTTCCTTGAGATATTTATCAGACAAGGGCTAAAAAAAACTAACTCATGTCATAACAAATTTCCCTGATGGTCTTTATTTTAGATATGTAATCTTTCATCTGTTCGGAAGAATATATATATATTAAGTCACAGGATCCAATAGAGCCTTTATTTTCTATATAGGAAAAGTGCAATCAGTTGAAAGCTTCGAACAATTCACTAAAAAATACAAATTTTTTTTTATATAATAAAAGTAAAGATTTACTGTAAACTTTGAGATATGTGATCAAAAAAAAAATGATATAAATATAACCTTTATTCTAATTTTAGATATTTTTTTTTTCTAGAGAAATAAAGTATAATCAATTGAAGATCAAAAATAGAATATATATACCCTGGGAATGAACATGTCTCTTATAGAATTACTTTAAAAATAAGATTCTTTTTTTTCATTATTCACGAACGGAAGAGACAGACACACATCTAAGATATAAAATAAAGACGATGAATATAGATAATATATTTTCCTTATGCTCTAAAACACGTTTAGTCATCTAGATGCATATCTTAACTATTTTATAATAAATATTAAATTCTTAATATTAGTCACGTTTCTTTTTTTTTTTTTTAATAAGAAAATATATCTGTAGTTATTTCATTTAAAATGTTAAAAAGAAAATATTTCGCAATCTTTCATCACATGTCCTTTTGTCTTTTTATTAGTTTATCAACACTTAATTTATCACATGATTTACGCATAATTTTGATAATAAGGAAGTGGAATATATATATATATATTAGTGAAACTGACATACTATATAAAACAAAAGAGCAAATAAATTACTATTGTATTGTATAAGATATTGACAATAATATCAAACGATACGCTCTTATTTCTTTAACATTTGGATAATATAAAGTAATCTATTCTCTTTATATAATGTAACGTGATAGGTAATGCATAAATGTTTGATTTATCTATGTGAATGAGAATAAGATTGAAACGATTACAGTTGATTGAACTGATAATGGAAAAAATAGTGAGTGTAGACAAATAATAATAATAATAATAAATTTAGAAAGGCGATCAAACGAATGATCATGTTAAATTGATGGTTAATATTCTTTGTGTTTGTTTTTTTTTTCTTCTTCTTCTTCCATCTCTGCTTTTCATATTGCTTTTAGCTTGGAAGCGTGTGTATGTGTGTGTTTATATGTCGAGGAGTAAAATTCTTTTCATACTTTCTTGTCTTCTTGTCTTCTTGTCGATCTATTTTTGTGAGGCAACATGAAACATTGAAGAGTTTTTCATTGTTCTTTTGACTTTCTTTTTTAGCTATCATTACTACTATTCTTGTTTTCTTTTTTTTTTTGAAAAAAATCCAATGAAAAACGAGTATGTACCACATCGTCATCGATGAAGATGAAGAATGTGCTATTATTCTATGTTTTAAGCGACTTTATTGTGTCACATCATATAGTCAAAGCTGTTGTTGTTATTGTTGTTGTTTAGTTCTTTGCTTTAACATATTGAGCGCTGTCGGTCTTTGATTCTGATGATGTTAATCAAAAACTAGATGAAAGAAAATAGACTAAGAGGAAAAAAAATAATCTTTGATTCGTCATATTGAGAAAGAAATAATTAGATGTGTAGCACTAGCATTTGAAGAGACAAGATATATACATGAAACTAAAATAATCGACACATATGTCATTGCTTTAGGTCATAGATACTGTCATGATGTTAGTGTCTATATTGACGACCTTAGTCCTGTTGTCCATCATATATAGACTAGAGAAATTTTATTTGATTATTTTTTCTTCGTCTTCTTCTTCTGTTATTTCCTCGCGGATTGATATGTTTATTTCGCTCTATTTCTTTTTGCAGTACCTCTATACATTCTGTTGCCGTACCGGATGGCACAAATGTTTCCGATCGTCATCGTTTCTCGTTGTTTTTCTCTTGTTGTCTTCTTGTCCCTTTCATCATCACCCCCAAACCGAAACCTAATCAAAGCAAGCATCGTTACAGTAAGTATTTATCTCCTGTTACTGTGTTTTCTTTATGTTAGCGGTATCAGTTTTTCTAGAACATAGTAGTTGGTGTTTAAAAAAAGGCGCATAAAAATACGTTATCATATTTGTCACTGTACTGTCTTCTAACTATGCAACTATCCTGTTTAGCTAATGACAATGATGATATATCTTTATATATATAGAATAGTATACAAGAATTTGTACGAAATAAATGAGAAGAAAATAGACATTGATGATTTATAGCTTCATTTCTACGCATACACATACACTGTTATTATTTAGTATTGAGGTATCCCACCTTTGAGATGAGATCGAAGAAACTATTGGATCAGATTGATCATTTTTGTCATGAAATAATTCATAAGGAGTTTTTTTTTCTTTTTAGTATAGAACGCAAAAGAAATTCTCTTTCTATTTCTTTTATTCTTTTAGATAAAGCAGATGGAACCATTTGACTGTTAGTTTCTTCAAGAATAATCATTGTTGACATCAATTTTTTTCTCCTTCTCATAGATTTCCATTTATTTCGTCTCTTATTCACTAATATAACGTAATATAAAACGATGCATTCAATGGTCGGAGCTTTTGCTCCATATACAATAAAACGACGTCGAGTTGAAATAGTCCGTGGTTATTGTTATCGTTTTATTCAATGTAGTTTTCCATGTGGTATTATTATGCTTATAATTTCTTTATTATTTATTATTATCGGTGCCAGTCAGCTTATTTATATATTTTATTTTAATGGTTGTAATACGATAAAAACAGTAGATAGTGAAAGTATTACAACTGATATTATATCAACGTCATCATCATCATCATCATCATCGTCATTTACATGTAATAGACAAACAATGAAAGTCTTAGGAATAACATTTATTGTATCGGGTTCAGTTTTATTTATAATAAGTCTTCTTGTTACAAAATATTCACGTTCGAGTGAAGAAAATAATGTTATACGAACAACAACAACAACAACATCATCAATAATAACAACTAATAATACAAAACATAATCATCAACATCATCTTCATTATCCTCATCCAATATTATTATCCGAACATGATCAAAATCATGTTATTGTTTCAATAAAATAGTTCAATTCAATTTTCCATTTTACATATCATTGTATATAATATTTTTTTTTTCTTGTTGTTGTTGTTGTTGTTGTTTCTTGTAACCGAAAGACAGAGACTAGCAAAACATATAACAGTGCCTATCGATAATTGCTCGGATAACCTTTTTTAATGCGTACAATATATATACACACACACACACACATATATATATATACATAGATAAGTTATATTGATTATCATGAAAATATGTCTGTTATATCTGTATATACATACGTTTTCCATGTGTAGATTTCGAGAATAGATCTTTATAATCAAATTAGAAAATTTCTTGTATGCACAAACGGATAAGTATCATTGTCTAATTGAAAAGAACAGTTGTTGTTCTCTTTTTTCCAAAGCACTTAACTATTGTTCGCATAGTTCAATCTATGGAATGATGATGTTCAATTCCTTTTTTTTTTGTTGCTTCTATTGCTAACCATATCATCGATCACTCAAAATGAAGAAAGAAGATAATGATTTGATTATGAAGAATAATTTTGAATAAAATTAATAAATAAACTATATATTGTTGTATTTTAAATTTATAATAATTCTTTTCAATAAATTAATTAAAGATTATTTTTTTTTAAAAATAAATAATTGATTTA
This sequence comes from Macrotrachela quadricornifera, assembly GCA_022393335.1. Lineage (NCBI taxonomy): Eukaryota > Metazoa > Rotifera > Eurotatoria > Philodinida > Philodinidae > Macrotrachela > Macrotrachela quadricornifera. Next base: position 11,912 of record JAJEKB010020323.1, read on the forward strand.
ATATGATTAATCTTATCATAGAAAAATTTCTTCGAAATATTGTCTATATATCAACATATCTTAGTTAATGATTATTATGCTGATAATACATTCCATTATAATTTTGTCATTTGAGAATTCCTATATATCTCAAGTTATGAATATAATCTATCATAATATTCATTAGAAAAATAATCGTTTTTAGAGATATATTATAATATTAAAGTCATATGTGATTGTTCGAAATTCTTATTGATGTGTTAATTATAAAATTCTTATTCTTATTATTATAATATGCAAGAATGATCATGATAAAAAAGATATATTTATATATAAATGATTATTAATGAAATCTTAAAACCTAAAAGAAATTGATTGCTATTATTTTCATGACATTTTCATTAGTCAAATGATTGATTATTATAATAACGAATAGATAAAAAGGTGATTTTTCTAATTATATTGGTAAAAGGTTAGGAATAAATGAAGAAATTTTTGTATGAACATATGGTTTAACTATAAACGAAGGTAATTACTATTGATTGAACGTGCTTGTTAAAGATTTTTATATATAAATATCAAGGATAATAAAAACACTAATTAGCTGATTGGAATATTCATCTTATATTTTTGTTTAAAAATAATTTAATTTAAAAGTATTGATGAATAAATAATAAATTGTATGTAGTAATTCTAGATGTTTTTTGATTGACTATTTTTATATTATTTCATCATGTCTTTTTTTTAGTTATAGTGTTAGTGTGCAATTCTTTTTTCCCTTTTGTCTCTTTCTATTTCTTGACGTCGTACTCTTATCAATGTTATCCCTATTTTCCATCTCTTGAAAATTTTTGATGCGTGCTTGTGCACATTGGATCTATCTTCTCACATTCTCAATTGGTTTCCATTGATAACGTATCATTTGTTAGTATCAATAAAGACAACTTTCATTCTATTTTCTATAATAAGATTGAGTGACAAAAAGCACATGTTTATAATGTTAACTATCAATTATTAATCATCTAACTGTATTCGTACATATTGTATATAAGATTATTATTTCCTATTGGAATCAATGTCAGAGAATTCAATTATAATCAATAATGAATTATCATCACAAAAAGCAACAATATTAAATCGTCCTTATTTACAATCATATTGGAAATTAAATGATAATTTAAGATTAAAAAATGAAAAATTATTAAAACAACAACAATTATCATGTCGAATTGTATTTTATTCATTATGGTTATGTATAATTGCAGGTGTAATGTGTATTGTTATTTATCGTTTTGTAGATGAATGTCCATTAACAACAAATCGAAAAGAATTTTTTTTAAAATGTTTAAAATATTGGTTTTTTTTTGCTGCTATTTGTATAAGTATATTTTCATGTAGTGGTGTTATATTTGGTGCTTATCGATATTGTCGTTCTCAATCTCCTAGACTCTTATCTAGTAATGAAGAAGAATTACGTGTATTAAATAATCATAATTTATTACCAATGACTAGTGCATCAAATACATATGATTATCCGATATCATTAGTAAATATTAATTCTATAATACCATCTAAAAAAATTCAAAATCGTGATGATGAACATTCAAATACTACTTTAATTTCTTTTATAACAAATACATCATCACAACGTAAAATTCCTCCATTTAATTATGATGAATTACCATCTGAACCAAATCCTATTAGAATTTTAAAATCTTCTAATATTAATAATAATAATACAAATACATATTATTCTATTCCTAATTCAATAATGTCGTCACCACATATGATTTTCTCTACAACAGCAATAAAAGATTCTAATACTATCAATACAAATAGTGATCAAAATGAAGTTGATATATGGGAAAAACAGGAAAAACCATCATTATCATTTCGTTAAAGTTCGATTTCATATTAATTTTCATGAGAATAATAATTTGGATTTTTATTATATTTTTGTTTTTTTTTTTGCATAATTAAATTCAATTATATATATTGATACGTCTTAATTGTTTTCATATTCATCAATATTAATAGAATAAAAAAGAAGAAACAAAATTTCCTTTTTACCCCATATATATATATATATATATAATTAGCACTTATATTCAATCTTCACTGAAAAAAGAATTGCTTAAAGCATCAGACAAAAAAAAAGAAAAAGAGAAGAAAACAGATAGATGTGTCTTTTTTTTCTGAACTTAAAGTTAAAATGCATGTCTTTGTATATACATTAAAAAATTGAAACTAACGTTTTCGTTTAGGTACTGATAAAGATTTAGCCATTAATGAAACAAGTGCTCGAGTTGGATCTCCATTTGTTATTCTTAATTCTTCTATTGCTTGTTCTCTTGTAAATCCACTTTTTGTTATATGTCTTATTGAATCTTCTGGAAAAGGAGATGATGTTGTTGTTGATGATCGATGTTGATGATGATTATCAGCTAAAAGAAGAAAAATAAATCAAAATATTCCAAAAATCTTTTTTTTAAAATCAAACTAAATTATTAATTATTTTACATTAAAGGAAAATAAAAGTATTACAGGTGAAAAATAAATCACAAACATATAGCGTACTACTTGCATCGAATTCTTTTCGTCGATTGTTCTGATGAGTCTATGACAAATACAATAGGTTTTTTTAAATATGATTGAAACCTCTTCAATACTTGTATCATAGACGCAAATAGTAGGCAGTGTGACTATTGAAGTACTATATAGACATGAAGTGTATCATAATATCATTAAGAATACCTCCTCTCTTCTTTGATCAGATAGTGAGACCGATTGAGTTAAGTTTGTTTTTTAGCGATTAGAGAAATTATTTATTATGGAAATTCTCTTGTGATTCTTATTTGAAAGAAAAATTTTGTAAAAATCGAATAAAAGATTAACGATAGATTAAGTTGAGCTTGTACAAGTGTAGATCGATACGCCAATATCTATTGTACCTTTATAGAACAAAAAAAAACATGAAGAATATCCTTAAGTTGAACAGTAGACTTTCAGAAGCAAAATTATGATATCATATATACAGGTGTTTGCAAAAAGACGAGGGCGTACCGGGACTTATTTTTTTGGGATTTATTTCTTCTGCGGGATTTATTAGGATTTATTTATTTACTAAGGATTTATTGAGACTATATAGCTGTATTAGTATTTCAGCGCATCCTCACTCTTGCCCCCCATCACCCGCACTCGCCCTCACTCACACTTAGTTTCTGTCCTCACCCTCAATAAGAGTTATGTGGAATTTATTTTAAGCTGTATGGGGATTTATTAAAAAATCCGAATAAATCCCGGTACCTGCTGCACTTGTATAGAAGAAGATATCTGTGAAAGAAGGTTTACAAATTTTTTTTGCAAACACTTGTAAGTTGAATATTTTGAAGTTCTTACTATCTTTTTTGAGATATATTTTTAAAAAAAACATAAAAATATTTACCAGGTGGATTGAGATCATAATCTTCAATATCTGGTGAATTACCCGATAATTTAGCATGCATTGGTAATTCTGATTCCGATAGAAATTTTGTTTCAACACTATTTGCAATTCGAAGTACATTTTTATGTAAATCAAGAACACACTAAAATTCAATAATTTAATTTAATTTAATTTTCAGAATAATTACTTGATGACGTCGAAGCATATCAAGTCCTAATAACATATCCATTGGTTGATCTTCAAGTACAGATAATGATGTTGCAAAATAATGTTTTTCAATTTCAAGTTGAGCTAGAAATAAATTTATTATAGAGATATATTTAAAAAAAATCTAAAAGTAAAACAAACCAAGATGAATACGTCCAAGAATTTTTTGTGTTCCAACACCTTTTGCAATTCCACTAAATCGTCGATCAACAAGTCTCATTATTCCACAACGTTCAGCACATGCTTGACTCATTATTGTCATTTGAGCACCTGAATCAACAAATGCTTTAACAGTATGTCCATTTACTTTACAATTCTAAATAAAACAAAATTTTTTATATTAATTTTAATTTCATTTATCTTACTATATAAAGCATAACAACATGACCAAAAACTTCTGGTGCATGTTCAACAGCATGTTCCATATTTTCTTGAACATTTTGCATACTTAAATATATATAATTAAAATAAAATAAAAAACTCTCGATTTTCAAAATCTATTTACTTGATTATATCATGTATACGTCGTTGTACTTCAGGATCAAATGGATCAAGACTAGCAAGTCGATCAAGTTCCATTTGTTGTTGCATTTCAGGTGATTGAGAAGCTATATGTTGCATAAATGTATCTAAAATAATATTTTTTTTTTGTTTAAATTAATTTTTTAAAATATTTTATTTCTACCAAAATCACCACGTTGAATTGCATCAGCTATTTGTGGAGAACTATGACGAGCTTGTTGAAGCATTTCAGGATTTGAACGAAGCATTTCAAAAAGTTGACGAGGATCACGTGCTAGAAATAACAACAAAACGAAATAAATTTAATTTTTAAAAATAAAATATACGATTAAAATTTCTAGGTGGCATTGTTGTTGTTGTTGTTGTTCTTGGTGTTAGACCATCCATAGCTAAATCAATTAAAAAATATTTTTATAATTTATTTTATTAGAAAAAATAAAATAATATACATCGTGATCGTTGACAAGTAATTAAATCATAATCATGAAATTTATATTGTTCAAGTGTTTTATTATCATCTTGAAGTAATCTTCCTAAATTAATAAAATTATTAAAAGCAAATTATTCGTTTTGTTATTATTTTACCTTCATAATAAAGACTCATTTCATTAGCTGTTATTCCAAAATCCGATTCAGCTTCAATAACAGCTTTTAAATCTTTTAATAAAAGATCAGGTGCTATTTCAATAGTTAATAAATTTTCAACACCACCAAATTTTGCTACTGATATATGCATTCTTAGTTTGTTTTATTTTAATCTATAATAGAAAATTTATTTTAGTTCTAGAAATTAAAATTTCTACATGTATAATCAATGGAATTTTTGTACTGACTCATATTGTCATTGAAAATTTTTTTTTTTTATATGTATATATAGTCAATATATTATTACTTCAAGAAACTTCTAGATGTCTCGCACAGTCACAGTATTTATGGGGGAATATTGACTCATCAATCATGATTCATACTTAACATTTTACCGTCTTGATTTCAAAATAATCCTAAAAAAGAAAAATTATATATTAAAAATTCTTAGAAATAATCTTACCTATTCAAAATTGATATATCATGTTTTTTGTTTGTCTATCTAGAAGATATAGAAAATGTGATAATTTATTTGTTTAAATGACGTGATTTATTTGATGAAAAGAAATATACACACAGAAGAGAGAATAGATCTTTATAAGACCGGGATTGATTATGAACAAATAGATAGATATTATATATATATATATAATGACAAAATATAGATGATCTTTCTGTACAATATGAACAGGATACAAAGTTTTTAATTATAATATATATGAATTTAAATTTTACGTGGTGGACCATCATCACTTTCATTATTTATTTCAACACCATTTTCTTGTTTATCATCAACAACATTACGTTTACGTTTTTCACCTTTTGGTACTTCTAAGAAGATATATTATTATATTCTCGAAAAAAAAACACACACACACAATCTTATATCTACCTTCAATTGGATTAGCTGAAATATCACCTTCTGATAAATCATCATCATCTTCATCTAGATATTTACAGAAACTAAATAATATTTTTTAATGTATATATATATACTAACCAGATTCTTCTTCATCACTGTGACCTTCATAACTTTCTTCATCATCATCATCACCTTCTTGAAATGTACCATTATACAATGCTTTTAAGCCAGTTTTACTATCATCCTATAAAAAATACAATATTTTATAAAACTTTCAGAGATGCATTATACTATATTATTGCATAAAACTATAAGTTGAAATTTTAGTAGCCTAATTCACTCGAAAATATTCCAGGTTTTTAAGAATGCAATAGGAACTGAATTGCTTAGAATTCTATTAATTATATATTCATTTAGTATTATTACATGTAATTAATAAAACATATGTTTAATAATACCTCTTCATATTCTTCATTCTCTTCTTCTTCTTCATCATCTTCTTCTATAATAAAAGAATAAATAATAATATTTATAATTATTTAAAAATGAATATTCCTTTACCACCATTCTCATTATCTTCTTCTTCATCATCATCTTCTTCATCACTATCTTTTTCAACTAAATAATTTAATAAAAAGTTTTATTAAAAACAAAAGTATTTTTGTTTACCTCCATCTTTATCATTATTATCTAAATATTTTAATTGTGGTAACATATTAAACATTGTTTCTCTATAACCATTAATTGTTGTTACTTCACAATTCATTAAATCAAGAATAGATAATTTTGGTAATTTTATCTATAATAAAGTAAAAAGATTTTTGTTTTGAAAATAAATATTTTTCTTACTAATGGTTTAAGTTCATCAATTGATTTAAATTTATTTCCAGCAAGTATAAGTAATATTAAATTTTGACAACCTTCAAGATTTTCTAATCCTGAACTTAAACGATTATCACTAAGATAAAGCTAAAAACAAAAAGAATTTATATTTTAAAAAATAAAAAATAAAATCTTACTTTACGAAGTTTTGGTAATTGTGGAAATTTTCCAAGAGATTGTAAACCAACATTTATTATTGAAAGTACACGTAAATTACAAAAATCATCTGTTAAACCTTGAATTGAATAACAACGTGCACAATTATCTAATACAAGTTCTTTAATCTATATTAAACAATAATATGATTATTTATTAACAATAGAAATAAAATTAATCAATAAATACTTACTAAACTTGGTTCACGACGTTGTACTTCAAGTGAAATACGTTGTACCATTGGATTTTGTTCTGAGGTAGCACCATTTTCATCATGAACTTTTTCTTCAGACATAATGTGACAAGGTAACAGAGATAAACTAGTTTAAATTGATTGAAAGACACTAATACAAAGAGAGAACAATGGCAAAAAAAAAGTAGAGCATTACTATATAAATAGATAAATATTGGATTAGATTAGTGACATCATGCGACATTAGAGGGCATTAGTTTACAAACCAAATATGTTCGAAAATAGCCTTAACGTTTTCTACGATTCGAAAAGTTTCAAATTAGTGTAAGGTAAAATCTTAATAGACTTGATATTGTAAGAATGTTCGAAAGAGAATCATTTGTGTTAAACTTGAAAACTGAACAATCTTGAGGGTGAAACTTCATGACTATCCATCGCGGTTGACAATCTGCCGCGACGATAATCAAAGAAAGCTATCCGCACCGCGCCGCGATGGAAATCTCTGCGACAATGAGTGCAAGGTCTCGAATAATTCAAAAGGTATATCCCCCCATAGTTCGCGAACAGTTGAAAATTTGAAAGAAAAATTTTCGATATCTTCTCTATTGAAGAAAATGTAAATAGTATTAACGTAATAATTGATTCTTTTATTGATTTAATAAAAGAAAAATAATTCAAACAAGAAAGCAATACCAAAATTATTTCGCTTAATACAAATCTTTCTGAAAAGTCTATTTATATTATTCAAATCATTTTTTTATAAGAAAAAAAAAGTAAATCAACATATTCTTATTGATAGAATAATAATTAATGTAATATACAAAATTTAATCTGGAAAAACTACGAAGAACAAAACAGAAAAATGAATATAATCTGTACAATATGTAAATTAACAATAAATTTAAGTTAAATTATTTTGTTTGAAATAAATTTATTGATTTCGTTATTATTTTAGGTGTCCAAAATAAACATTTTGCATCAACACGTGAACGTCGTTTATCTTGATAACTATCAAATAAATCTTTTGTTATTGAAAGTACATATGAACCTTGTTGATAACGTATTATATTTAAATTTTGAAGTGCTGCAAGAACATCTTCTTTTTTAATTGCTGTTATTTCACTTAAATCACTTTAAATAAATCAAAAAAAAAAAAAAATAATTTTCTAATTGAAAAAAAAAGTAATTTATTAAATATACTTTATAGAAAGTGATGGATATTCTGTTTCACCATCTTTTGGTTTATGTTTTAATAATGCTTCCATAATTGTTTCAGACCAATAACGACGATATGAAAGTAAACCTAAATCGGATAAAGGCTTTTCTGGTGTACCAATTTTACCTTCAAGTTTTGAAAGTGTATAACCTAAAACAAACATAATTTATCAACATAGAAAGACTATTAAAGGAGATGAATTATAATGTAATCATAATCTGTAAAAGTGGATTAAAATTTTTAATCTAATAGTAGTTTTAAATTTTGTTTTCAAAGCATGGACTGACAGTATTTAACGAGATATTCAGAGTATAAACAATGTAATCTGTAATTTCGATAAGTTTTTATTAAATTTCTTAAAAAAAAAAAACTTACTAAATTCAATCATAAAATGTCCATAACCTTTCTTTTGATAAGGTGGTAAAGTTAAAATACATGATAAATTATAATCTTCATTTGATTCTTTATCCTATAGAATAAAAATAACTAAATATTTTAATTTAAACTTATTTAAATTTACTTTAGAAAAATATCCAACAATATGAAAACCTTGTGCATCAAATTCTGTTAATATATAAAACATAAATGGATCTGTATCATAATATAATGTTTTATGATCAAGAAATAATTTTGCTAATAAACACATATTATGTGCATAAGTTTTATTTTTTCGTCCATCAATTTCAAAAAATGATATTGTACCATTACGATAAATTTCATTACCAGGTGGATGAAATAATGTACATTTTGTCTTAAAATATATATATATGTATAGAAATATAATTTAAAAGAGAATATATTTTGTCATACTCGATGTCGTTTTAATGCATCAATATCTTTACAATATTTTAAACAAAATTCACAAATATAAACAATTGGACATGATGTAAATTCCTAAAAATAATAATTAAAATTTTTTATTTTTTTTGGAAAATGAATATTACCTCTGGATAAGGTGAAAAATACCATGGTTTAATAAAATATTTTCCTAAATGTATTAAATCAATATTTTTCACTTTTGTAATTGAATGAACACCATTATGATGATTATTTCCATTTCCTCGTGCTTTTGTTGGTGGAATTGATATTGGTAAACAATCTGTTGATGGAGAATATGCAGTTGTTTGAGATAAATCACCATTTAATGATTCAGCATCATCAGAAAGAAAAAATGTTGTTGTATTTCCTGATGATATTTCATTCGATGTACTTGCTGTTGTTGATATAATTCGTGATTGAGATATATCATTTGAAGATGATGATGGTGGAACTAATTCTTTTAAATTCATTCGATCAATTTTAACCCATTCATCAAGACGACGATTATAATTAACATAATGAATATAAAATTCACGTATACCTTTATATTCACGTATACTAACAATTTCTGCTGGAACTTAAATGTAGAAAAAAAAAGTTTAATTTTATTTTCTTGTCTTTTTTACATACCAAAAGCTTTTTGTTCATCCATAAATACAGGTACACAACAACCTTCTGTCATTTTAGGAAGAGTTTGCACGACTTTCGTATCCAAAGGACCGACGAGTTCGAGCGGCGTTTCCGTTAATTTGGTTTGGGCCGGCTCGGTGACCATTGGCATTTTTTGAACCATATATATATTTATTTCAAGATAATAATTAAGATATATATGTCAATAGAAAAATAAATAAACATAAAACGATTATGATTGATTTATTAGATAAAAAAGGATATAAACCAATTATATATTGAATATATTCTATTTCAATTTTTTATTTTTATTATTAAAGATAAAAAAACTTGAATATAAATATAATTTAATAAATAATTATTTTTAATATGAAGGTTTAGATATGTTTTATTATTGGTTAGTATTTTATCCAATAGATGAAAATTGATTGAAATTTGAAATTTAAGATTGTTTCAAAATTTGACAGAATGAAAAATGTCTGTGGCATCTACATTTCGTCTTCCTATGGAGCGAAACAGCAGGTATTTATTTAAATCAATTTAAATGATTTTAAAGAATTTATTAGATATTTTACTTTGAATCTAAGTTTCTTTTTTTTATTCTAATAATAAATTATAAAATTAAATTAAACAATCTACTATCAATATTAACGAATTAATTTTACGGATATTAAAAATTCTTTTAAGATAAACATATTTTTTAAAGTTTTATTATTAAAGTATATAACAAATTATTTTGCTACCATGGTTACGAAATACATATTAATGTGACAAATTCGGTTTTTTTTTTCTTCTTCATTATAAGCAAACGAAATCTATATAATTTATAAATTTTAATCGATTGTTTATTCTAAAAATATGCAAAATTCAAAGGTATATTTACATATCATATTGCTTTTAACGTTCATTTTATTTTTTTTTTTGCTACGTCTTTCTTAATAAAGAATATTTTATTTTGTTTAATAAGTTAATTTTTATTTTTCTGCTTATTTTACTTAATGTTTACGTCTATCAATCATATTTATTCTCTCGGTAAAAAGACTTGAGGACATACTCGTACCGAAGTATTATTTTCCCATTATTCATTTGTTTAAAATAATACATAAATAATGCAGCAACGAACAATATTACCTGTGTAGGAATAGTTTTTTTTTATTTATTATGTTGAAAAAAAAATATATATTAAAGATCTTTATTTAATAAGATTATCTACTACTGGACGATCTTGTTCAACATCTTCATATGGTCGACCACGATCGAATATTAGGTTAATTTGTTAGATTTTTATTATTATTTAATTTAATTTGTTTTAAAGTTCGTCGGCTTCTATTCATCGAATATATCTTAATAGTTCTTCTTGTTCAAATCATATATTTCCATCTCGTCTTCCATTAAAAAAACTTAAACCTGAACCATGGCAACGATTTTTTGATGTATTCAAATAAATTTAATAGAAAAATAAAATATTATCATAAGAATTTTCTTTAATAGGGTGAAAAACGACAAGTATATAGTCAACAAGGTTTAACTGTAAAAAAAAATAAACAAAATATTGATGCAATTATTAATGAAGAGTTTTTTAATATAACAGAAGAACAACCAAATTCAGATGAAAATTCTCAGTAAGAAATTGTTTTTTTATTTGTATTTAGATGAATAGTTTTTGTTACTATTAGACGTCCTGCACTTCCACCAGCAATTCAAGCACATATTGATCATTTATATGAACAAATTGATGATTTAGCATTACAATTAGCTGAAGAACGTCTTAATCATAAACAAGCACGAACTAAAGTATTTTAAATTTTTGTTTGTCTTTAAATAATAAAACTAAAAAATTGATTTAGGCTGATGAAAATCTTACTAATCAATTACATAATCAAAATAAACAATTTCAAGAATTACTTCATCGTAAAATGCTTGATCATGAAAAAGAGTTTGAAGATCAAAATGAAAAAAATTTAAAATTATTCCATGAAGAACAAAGTCAAAGTTATAAACGTGAAGAACACTTAAAAAATGAACTTGAATTTCTAAAAAGTTCATTTCATTCATATAAAGTAAAATCTATTGAATAATTTATTTTCATATAAATACAAAAAATATTCATTTTTTCTATAGATTAATCTTGATAAAGATAATACTGAAAAACTTCAAATTAAAATCAATGAAACAAAAGAAGAAATGAAAAAAGAATTACAAGAAAAAGAAGAAGAAATAATTCAAAGAATTAATGAAGCTATTATTAAAGAACGAAAAAATCTTAATGCAAGACAAAAAATGGAAATTGAAAATTTACGAAAAGTACATCAAAAAGAAATTGATGTAATTAGCAGTTTTTTATTCCAAAAAAAATAAAGAAGAAAAATTTTTTTTTTTATTACTTATTCGATTTTAGACAATTCATAAAACTTTTGCGGATTCAGCATTTGATCGAGCACGTGTTGAAACATTAACTAAAGAATTAACATCGACTAAACTTGAACTTGATGATACAAAAGAACGTGCTGTTAATTTAACTATACGATTAAAAGATCTTGAAATTCAACATACTGAAACAGTATGAATAGTTTTTTTTTGTTTTTTACATTATTTCAATCTTTTTTCTAGACACGAGAACTAAATGATTTTCGTACACGTTTTGATGAAAAAACAAAAGATATAGAAAAACTTTATGCTGGACGACTTGATCAATTATATTTACAAAATGCTGATCTACGGTAAATTTATCTTAATATACAAAATAATTATTTTATTTTTTTTTTAGAAATATGTATATGAAAAAATGTGCTGAATTAGTTGATGAACGAACATTAACACAACAAAAAATAGATGGACAAGCGAAATTTACACGAAAACAACTTCAAAGGGTATCCTAAATACCTCTTTTCTATATTTCCTAATATCTTTTTTTTTTTTGTAAAGAAATTACTCAATATTCGTATTGCTTCTGCTGTTCCATTGAATACAGATAATAAACCACGTCGTTTAAGTACATATGCAACAGCATCTCAATATGAATTATCACCAACACGTTGTCGTTCAGCATTTGCTACTTCTCATCCTGTTTCAACTATTTATAATGAAACATTAATGAATAATAATAGTACAACTGATTTTACAATTCATAATATACGTCGTGAAACAAAATTACGTCGTCGTGCTAGTGTACCAGTAACTGAAGAAGAACAAGATATTATTCGATATTTAACATCATCATCAACAACAACAATACATGATTCATTATCTTCGAAATATAATTTTGAAAATGAACCAACAATGATTAAAAATCTCAGTTTAGAAGATCTTCAAGAAACATTTAAATCACAATGATTTTGTATAGAATTTTTTTGTATTTTTATAGAAAGAAATAATCTTGGCCTTTTTTTTTATCTTATTTTAATTTAACTTTCATTTTTATCAAAATTTTATTTTTAGTTTGTAGCATTCATTATATACAAAAACTTTAATATTGATAATATCATTCGAAAGATATACAAGAAATTTTCTTATGGAAATGTCATGACTAAATTTAATTAAAAGTTTTTTTTTTAATGTCATTACGCTTCATGTAAGAACATCCATTTGGTTTGCATTCTTATAAAATGCAAATGAGTAATGAAAAATCATTGAGAATGTAATATGTCAACTGTGAACATCCTCTTAGAATTATGAATAGATGAATTATACTCTTTCTGTTTTTATATTCTTCCCGACTAAAGATGCAAAGTAATACGATGATCTACCATGTTGATTTAAATTCATTTCTTACGGCATAGTCAAAAACCTTAAACAAACACAAATAATGTATTATTTAAAAAATTGCATAGATCAATCTTTTTTTCTTTCGTTCTACTCTTTCTCCTTTTTTTATTTATACATGCTTCAAGATTGTGAGAGAAAAAAACATATATAATGTTAATGCACATTTTTATAAATATTGGTTTATATGCCAAAAAAAACGTAAATGTCAGAATAATATTTTGAGTAAAAGTCGATTCTGTTATATTAAATTTTTCATTCAGTTTTAAGAACAAGGTTTTGTCGATGAATAATGAGAATATTATTTTAATCGTCAGGGGGTTCGTCAGCAGGTTCGTCTGAATAAATAATACTACTTAATGTATCCTCTACGGTTTTTTTTTCTTTTATTCTATACACATCTTCGTTCTGTATAGTAGTTTGTTATGTTTTTTTTTCGATCATTTTCTCTCTTTCTCTTCATATAGCTGGCGCGTCAAAGATTTCATAATATATAGAGAGAAAGAGAACCATGTTTTTCTATTTGTTGTCGTTCGAGGACGAAGAACAGCGACAAGATTGAACTTTTGTCCGATTTGACTTTTTTCTATTGCTTGTTTATGTCTATGTATATGTGGAGACGACAAAATTAATCCATACATATCATGGAGAAAAAACATGGAGATGTTGGAGGAGAAAGAAAAGAAGAAGAAGAAGAAAGAGAACAGCTGACATTACAACAAAATAAATATTATTCTTATCGACCATTGTCCAACGGTACTAGTGACGATTATCCAGTATGTTTTGTTATTTATTCATTCTTTTTCTATTTAAATATTTTCTTTAAAACGAAGATAAATAAAAATTCTCGACGTCGAACAACAAATGATAATGAACGTCGTTATCCACCAATTATTCTTCCATCAGAACGTATATCCTTACACATGAAATCATCGACATTACCACAATATACATCAAATCCATCACTTAATGATAAAAATAAAAAACAACAATTATTTAATGAAGAACCAACAACATCATTATATTCATTTCCATATCAAATAAATAAATTACAACATGCGAAATCATATGGTGAACTTTTTTCACCCAAAACTTGTTTATCACTTCCATTAACAACAAAAACGAATAATGAAAAAAATGAAATAAAATATTCTTCTGATTCACCTCAATTAGTTACTCCATTAAAAACTCGAACAACAACAACAACAGCAACAATAGTAAATTCTCCAAATGTAATACAATCATCTCCATCACATAAAATTCCTTTATGGAAACGTTTTAAAAAAATGATTGTACCAACAAAACGAAATAAAGAACGACCAAATTCATCATCAAAAATTCCAACATTATTATTAGATGAATTAATAGAAAATGAATCAAGTAAGAATTTTTTTATAGATATCATTTAATTGATAAATATAAATACGAAATTATTTTCTTTCATTTAATAAATCATGTTTTAGAAACTGGTGTCATTTTTCATTTGTTCTTGAAAATATAATATCGAAGGATAAGATTAAAAACGATTATTTTACGTTTGTCTCAAATATCATTTAGTGAAATGAATAAATATGTTTAGCTATTGATCTCTGTTTTTCAAAAACTTGAGCGATATGCAAAATTTTTCATTTATAAGGTAATATTTATCATGACTAAAAATAAGTATAGAATTGTACACATATTCAACTTTAACGTTCGAAGAAACATACTCTTATTTAATGTTTCTTCCAGTGAGAAAGGGAAAAGGAATGATACTCAGCTAAAAATCAAATTTACTGTTTCAGTGTGCATATTTTTTTAATCCATTATATTATATATTTATTTCCTCGGAGAATGATATCGTCTTTTCCAAGGAGAAAACTCAGATAAAACACTATCGTTGATTCTACATAATTTTATAAGAGAACTTTTAAACAAACAAAGAAATCATTAGTTTTGATTTTAATAAATCGATTTATTTTTATTCCATAGATAAAACAGTTACCGATAGTAATGGTAATAATATATTACAAAATCCAATAAAATTAACTGAATTAAGAACATGGATAGCATCAAAAATATTTCCTGAAGAACAAATTCGCAATGAATATAATGTAAATATATATACATATATAATTAATAATATTAATTCAAATTTTTCTTCAATTAGAAATTACCTACTGAATCTCTTCATCCAAAAACAGTTGCAATTCAATTAGAAAATAAAATGAAAAATCGTTTTAATTCTATTGAACCATGTTTGTATATATAAATATTAATCAAAATAAATAAATATATTTATTTAGATGATCATTCTCGAGTTATATTAAAACCATTACCAAATGATCCAACAAGTGATTATATTAATGCATCTTATATAGATGGATTTAAAGCAAATAAATTGTATATAGCAGCGCAAGGTTTTTATTATATTTATTTAATTATAAAAAATAAAATTTTCTTTTAGCACCTACTGATGTAACTTTATCTGATTTTATTCGTATGATTTGGCAATTACGTATTCAATCAATAATAATGCTTACTCGATTATTTGAAGATGGAAAAGTAAAAAGAAAAAAAAAAACGAAAGGAATTTTTTATTTCAAATTTTTTTTTTTCTAGCATAAATGTTTACAATATTGGCCTGATGAAGGTGAAAAACAAATAAATAATTTTAGAGTTTGTATTGATAATGAAGAAAAATATGCGTATTATACAATACGTCGATTTACTATATTTAATCAATTAGAAGTATTTAAATAAATTAAATGACAAAAAAAAATCTTTTTCTCTATTTTCTTTTAGCCATCTGAAGTTTTAGTAGTTAAACAATTTCATTTTTCATCTTGGCCAGGTATATTAAACAATATTCGAATTTTTTTTTATGAAAATATTTAGATCATGATTGTTTATCTTTACCTACACCATTACTTGAATTTCGACAACGTTTTCGTACTGATTATAAATCATCAAGTCCAATACTTGTTCATTGCAGGTTGAATATTTTTAAAAAATTTTCTTTTTCTTTAATTTAATTAAAATTTTTAGTGCGGGTGTTGGTCGATCAGGAACATTTATTGCTTTAGATGCATTACTTGAAATGGTCAAATCTCAGGATACAGTTGATGTACTTGAATTTACACATCGAATGAGGTTAAGATATTTTATAAAAACTAACCTTTTTTTTTTAAATATTATTTTTTAGACAAAATCGTGTTTATATGATACAAACAGTTGATCAATATGTATTTTTATATCGAACATTAATTGAAGGAATATTAACTATGAATACATATATATCATTACAAGAATTTATGTCAACTAGAAAAGTGCATATGGATGTTAAAGACCAATATAAAGTGAAGAAAAAAAAAAGAAAAATAATAAAAAAATAATTTTTGTTTATATTTTAATAGTTATTAGAACAGTTACAATCAACTGTTGAATTTTCATATCGTGGTGCATTGGATCCAGCAAATGCTAACAAAAATCGTGTTGAATCTATATTAGCTCGTAAATTATTTTTTTGTTTTTATATTTATTTCATAAATAAATATAATTATTTTTATTTAGCTGATAATAGTCGACCCTATTTAATGACACAAGTTGAGAAAACTACGGATTATATTAATGCTGTATTTGTTAATGTAAGTAATGAAAGTTTTGCTTATAAACATTTAAAATATACGATAATTGAGGTCATTGAGTTTATATTGATTCGAATTTAATTACTACTATTGAAAATATTGAACGAACTTTTTTCATATAAATAGAAAAGTAAATAAGTTTGATTAGCAGATCGATATCAATTTCTTCTTGATGATTTATTATTCAAAATAGGACAGATTATAATACAGCATGAGACAGAAATTATATTCCAACTTTTGGTATTTAATGCATTGAAATGACCTTCATATCGGTATCAGTTAGTATGCCGATTATTTTGTTGATGTGTCAGATTCACAACATGAGCTATTTAAATTCGAAATTTCGGGAATAAGTAGTATATGATTTTCTGTGTTTATTTAGAGACATAAGAACATTTTAGGAACTGCTGAAGGATTAAATGAATATGTATAGAATAGGGCTATTTGTCAGTTAAATACCTATGTCACGAAAATAAAGGTGGACTGAAAAAGTAACAGATCTGCAGCACTTTTTGGAACATGTGTTAAAATATTTATTTGATGATTTATTAAGGCTAGTTCATATACTAAAATTGTAGTAGTGGCATCATATTGTCTTTTTTTCGTTCATACTAAAGTCTTTAGTTCCGATTGTATTTTATATTCGAGAATCCGTTTTATTTAACAGACATATACATATAGTATTCGATCTTCACCGTATAGTCGTATAATTAAAACTTAAAATTAATGCAAGATTTTCGATGTCAATTGTATTTTTAGTTCTATCGTCAAACATCTAATTGCATTGTTACACAATATCCATTACCTGATACATTAATCGATTTTTGGCGTCTTGTATACGATCATAATATATCAATTATTATGCTTCTTGAATCCATACCTCGTGATCCCGTAAAATTTGATAAATATTTTCTTTTTCTGATTTATATTTAAACAAAAAATTTTCTTTAGAGAAATATTCTATATTGGCCATTAACTATTTCTCAAAGTGTATCATTTGGACCATTTGAAATTGCTTTTATATCACAAAAAGAAGATGATTATCTTATTGAACGAGTTCTAGAAATGAAATATATGAATAAAAATGTATTTGTATATATATAGTTTTTTTTTTTAACAAAAATAATTTTAATTGTTTGATAAATAGACAAATGATCGATCAAAAACTATTCGTCAATTTCAAGTAAAGGATAATACACGTTTATTACCAATTGTTAAACGATTTTTAAAAGAAATGCGAACACGTACTGATCAAAATGTTATTTTACAGTGTTTGTAAGTAAATTCAAGGATATTTTTATTAATTTAAAATTTTATTTAAGAAATGGTACAACTTGGTCAGGCTATTTTATTGCTTTATGTAATTCAATTGATAAAATGCAAACAGAACAAATAATTGATCCATTTAAAATTGTTCGTTTACTTCGTGCTAATCGCCAACAATTTATTGATCAAGTAAAAAAAACAATTTTTTTTGCAAATATATATATTTTTAGAAAAATATGATACTTATTTATTATTTTTTAGAATCAATATGAAAATTTATTTGTATCAATGATTGATTATGTACAACAATATTTATCTGTTAATACATCATTAAATCGTCCTGTTGAAAATTTTGTGTATATGAATACATTAGGAGGACATGATCAATCATTATCAAATAAACGATAAAAAAAACTGAAAAATTTTGATTATTATGTGATTATCTCACTATACATACTCGGTGATATTGTTTTGAAATTAGAATAAAAAAAAATAAAGTTTATTTATGAAATGGTGTAGCTGATCGTACACGACCTATTAATGATTTAACACTTTCATAACGATGTTGTAACCATTGAATATCTGCGATACGTTCACGAATTTTACGTCGAATAACTGTATACATTGTAATAACATTTCCAAGAAATAGAGCAAAAAATATCCCGGCAAGAATTTTTAACATAACTCGCCAATCAGGATTAGGTTCATTTTTTGAATCCATTGATAAATCGTAAAGAACATAAGCATTATAAAGTTCAAATAGATAACCACCAAGAAGAAATGGTGCTAGAAAACTAAGGCCACGTAACATCCATGCTTGAAAACCTCCTATTGTTATTTGTAATTCATCTGAATCACCTAAAGCTCGTAAACGATAGAGAAGACCTCTTTGATAATAATATAAAAGAACTTGAATGTAGCTAATATATAAACTAAATAGATAATGTTGTTGTCGAAATATTGTATATGATTTTGTTGGTGGCCAAACAAGAATAATACATGTACATATTGTTGATATAAAACGATGTAAACGCCACCAAAATTGTATATTTGAACCATTGGCAACAAGAATTGATTCACGAATTGTTAAGGTACAATAATACCAAACAAGTAAAAAACGAAAACCTGCATCTAATGCACGATTAGCTGGTATTATTGTATACATTAGTAATGATAGAACCATAATAATTAATGTTACACGTAATTTAAATCTTTCATAACTTTCTTTATATTTCCATTGTTCAGATTTATCTAAAATTGATACAGGTAATTCACTTCCAAGAATAATACGTAAATATCTTTCAGGTAGTTGTGGTAATGTATATTTAATTCTTTTGAAATAATCTGATCGTTGTTTAATTAATTGTTCCCCAATTGTTTTTAAACGAAGTGTACGCATTTCTGGTGTTTCATTTTTCTTTTCACTTTCACGACGAATACGTAATAATTCAGTTTTATCTATTGTTATTTTATTTTGTGGATCATCATCTGGAACAACAATTAATGATTGATGTACATCAATTGAATGATTTAGATTTTTAATTTTTGATTGAATTTTATTAAATTCAATTCGATGTTCTTTTTTAAGTTTTTCAACTTCTTCTAATTTTCTTAAATATATTTCATGTTTTTGTTCAAATGAATCTGTTTCAATAGATAATTTTTCCCATTGATTAATAAGATCTTGCGCTTCAGCATCAAATGCTGTACTGGATATTGTAGAACGATGACGTCGCCTTTTTAAACCATTTTTAGATTGACTTTGTTCGGTATCAGCCATCTTTTCGTCGATAATAAAAAGCAGTATATGTTATAACCTTCAACAACAACTGTGTTATCATACTATATTGATAAAGAAACGCAAAAAAAAACAAGAATAATAATAATAACAACCCCATGTACTTTCTTCGTTCTTTTATTTTTCTGTTTTTTATCAAGACAAACAGAATGCTCATGAATTAAGGCCAATTTATTTTTATTTTTTGATTTGTTAATATGTAAAAAATAATTTTACAATTTTCATATACTAAATTGATCGATTTTTACTATATAATTAAAAAAAAGTCGTCACTAAGAAGAATTAATAAAATAAAATAAGAAAAATCTTTCATCCAAAAACACCATTTCGACGATAAAATGATTCTTCAACAATTTTACCTCGTGCATATGTCGGTGCTTTAAAATGTTGTCCACTTTCATCTAATTTCCATCCATATTCCATTGTATTTGATACAGGATATTGATATCTATGTTCAGGTGGAATTTCTTTACGTAAATTTAAATATTTATAACGACCTTTTTCTTCTTTTGAAAATCCATCAAATAAAACATCTTTATATTCTTTTTTAACTGGATACATTTCTTTTAATATATCGGGATTATGTTCTATATCAAGTTTTTTTCCTAAGGCATTTAATGTATCATTTGGATCATAACGTGGTTTAGGTCGAGGAGGATTAACAATAGTTGGTAAAGAACGACCAATAGGTTTACTAATTGCTTGAGTGTAAAATGCACGTTTAAACCATTCATCTTCATTTGGATTTGGTTTAAATGTTTTATGCCAAGAGACACGAGTCATAGCTTCTTTTTCAATCAATTCTTTCCATGCATTTTGGGTACGAGTATCAAATGCCATACGCGCCATTTTTTTTTTGAAATTAATCTAGGATAATCAATAAGATAATTTTTTCCTCTAAAAAACAAAACTAAACATAAAGTATTGGTTACTATTACAATAAAAGAAAAACTATACAAGAGTATTTTAATGTATTGTTTTCATTTCTTTTTTAATTGAATATGAAAGACAAAAAGTAAAATGTGTTACAACAAAACAATCTGCTATGGTGACGAAGAATGACTTAGTATAGTTTATTTTAAGGAAGAACATAATAGCAATTCATAGAATAAAAGGAAAAAGAAACGACTAATGGTATTTGTCTGTAAGTATTGAAAAAAATGAGAAGAACATAAGAAATTTCATTAAAAAAGAGGATTATGAACGTTTCTTTATATTCTTTCATTTTTACACATATTCCAATAAATGTAAAGAGTAATTGTCATTCAATAGAACTATTGTTATCAATTTTATTTAACTAATGAGAAAAATGATCACTTTCAAAGGTGTTGCCAATTTTTTGAGACGAAGTAAAATATGATCCTTCTATGAAATACATGAAAAAAATCACTTATAGTAAAACAAGGGAGAACTTTCGGTAATTGAATAGGATACATCGCGTCCTTGAATTTTTTTTCTTTCATGTAAACTCTACTTTTGATAAAAACAAAGTTATTTAAATATATCTTCTATTTTTAGTTACCAAAATGTGACGATTTTCTTAATTAACTAATTCATTACACATATAGAACTGATATTTGTAGAAATTTCGAACTAATCGGTCCCTTAACTTTTTACTGATCTGTTTCATTCTAAATGTTTGTTGATTCTAACATAATCAGCTAATATTCATTAACATAATTCATACCTTTTAATCCCTGCAATAGTTAAAATATAAAACCAAAATCTATGAAAAAGTGTAAATCTTCATCTATAAGGTTTTTCCTTCTGCTAATGGGTTATAGATTTGCTATTCAATATTAATCAATTAATAGGCCAGTCTAGAACTTTCTTAAGAGTTCGACCTAATCGTAATTGATTGTATCAAACTGTAAGTCAATATTTACATATGAATGAAAAAGAATTGTGTCAAGGAAGAAAAAATGCAACTGTAGGACTCGATAAATAGAATACGCCTATATGCTTACACTAGAATATTATTGAAATATTTCAAATCTGCAAACATCTATTCCGAAGATTTGTGTTCATTTTATGAATGTTCAGATCAGCTTCATATTTTATATACACCCCTGGACAAAAGTCTTCCTCCCTTTTCCTCTCTCACTTTCTTTAAACTGAACTTTTGTTTTTGAGTTAGAGCTAATTATAAGGATGGGTTAAGTACATTATTTTAGTGTATTGTACCATTGATTACAATTTCTTTCAATACAACTAACCATCACTCCAAATGACTTGATTGACAATATGATTCGCGGTTGAATTATTTCTTTTTCCGATATTTTTTGAATATTTAACTGGTTTTAGTTTATCTTAATTTGTGTAATCGAGTATATTGGATTCTAAATTGAGCTTTGAGTTGATGACGGAACTAGTTCAATAAGTTGAAACAAGTAAAACCTTCAGAAAATGTCGAAAAAAGAAATAACTCATGAGGGAACAAACCCAAGTATCATACCGCTTTTGAGTCGAGAGTACGAGCATTATATGGGTCCTTATGATCTACAAATACTCTTGAAAAGTTCGAATTTTGACTTGAAATTTTGCATACAGACAGATCTCAGTGAGAGTAGTTTATTGTGAAAATTTCAGATCTTTTGGTTGTTCTTATTCCAAAATATGGCTATGATAAAATCGCTCACATATTTGGCCAGACTTGATTATTATTATTTAATAATTTTCAAGAAATCAGTATTAACATTGAGATTCTTTAATTGAAAAATAAACAAAGGAAGTGTAACAAGAAAAAAAAGGCACCAATCATACAATTTAACAAAAAAAAAATATTATCAAAATACAATCTTATACAAGATCCGTTTTTGATGAATTCAAATTATCTTGAAATAAACAATAAAGACTAATAAGACTTTCACGAGAATTATCTGTTATTAATGATGATGGTTGTGTTAAATTTGTTGATAAAGGATTAGATACTGATGCAGATGGTATTAATGACGATGTAACGGGTCGAGAACGAGGACGTTGCCGACGACGATGGATATGAAAACGATTTCCTGTTTGATTTCGATTTATCACAACGGGTGCTGCTGAAGATTGAGTTTGTATTGCTGTTGACTGTCGTATATTATGGTCTAGTATACTATTCGCTAATTGGCAAAGTCGTTCAACTTTTAAATCTAGACCATCTACCTATAAATGGAATAAACAAAAAGTTTTTCATTTTGTAATGTAGACCCAAAATGAAGATTTGATAATAGATATATCCAGAATCAGATTTTTATGATGCCAATCGAAATAATTGTGATTTTTGTTTAAGATCTGATAAACAATTTTGCTAGTAGAGAATTCGAGCTAGTTCTATATAACTATTCATCGAATTCGAACATTTTCATTATAATACTGTGATTTGTATTGTTTCTGAATTTCTCGATTGAAAACTTTTTACATATATACGTACTCCATTCATCCTTTTGATTTCACTTACAGTTTAAAAAATTTGATATTGACAATTGATTCGGTTCAATATCAGTATAAATTTTCGACTCAATAATTACCGGTATATTCTATCTTCTTCCTCAATTATATTAGAAAAATAATCACATTTAAAAGCACCAAGAATGAATGTAATCCTCTTTCAATATCAAACTTGATATCCTTTAATCAAATGAGTGACTACAGAAATATTATCGAGATGAACTTATCAATAATTTAATTGATAATAGAATTCAGCTGAAATAATAGAAATTAGTTATTAGCTTCGGCTCGCATGAAATGAGGTAGTGATTTTTAATAAAATGAATTAATGAGAGTTGGACAATATGAAACAACTATGTATTGAATCTTATTCAAAAGGATTGGGTTGAATACATATCTTTACAAAATCGCTCCAATTAGTGTTACTTCAAATCGTGATGGAACCATCAAGAATGAAGTAATGACGTAACGAACTGAAGATAAATTCTTAACAAATGTTTTTATGAAAATTTACCTGTCTTTCAATTTTACATATTCTTGATGCTAAACTTGGACCTGATTCATAACTATCAAGTGATTTTGATGTTCCCAATACTTTATCCAATCTTAAAAAAAAAAACGATTTATCTTTGTAAAAATGAACTGATTTTATTTTCATGTATAATACCTAGCTTGAAGATATTTCATTCTAGCAAGCATATCTACATTGCCTGTTGAATATTGTTCAATAACATCAGTAACATCATAAGGACGTAATGCTTCGCGAAATTTTCGTCTTGCAACGTAATATTTTACTTTTCGTATAAATCTAATTGCATTTCGATGTACTGGAGTTAATGATTCAACATCATTTGCATGAAATAAATGATCATCTTCATTATCTATTTAAATATTCTTTCTTTTTTTTACAAATTCAAATATAAAAAAAAAAATGCTTTACCAGATGATGATCCTTCATGTGGTAAAATAACACTTGCTGTTGGTGTTATACTAGCTGTATCTGAAAACGTATCAATACATGAACGCATTGCAGCAACTGTTGAATTTGGAAGAGATCTTATATTTGAATTTGTATTTGTATTATTTGGTGTCGTTGTTGAAGTGTTTCGTGGTGGTACACGTCGTCGAAAACTAACTCGATTTAAAAATGATTGATTATTACGTAGTTTAAATGACCTTGAAAAAAAAATATTATATTAAAAAACAAATGAAATAAACTCTACATTGCATGATGATTTGTTTGTGATGCTATTGAAGAATCAGTATCTTTTCGTGGTGGTCTTACATGAACTTTCCATGTTGCTTTTGATAGAGATTTTTCATCAGCAGCATAAACACGCCATAAATTTTGTATTAATAAAACAGCAGGAATTTTACGTCGTTTGTAATGTTTTTGACGTTGCTGTTGTTGAACTTTGAGAGCAAAACCTGAACCGAGTATACCCTAGAGAAAAGGAGATAAAATAAAATAACTTTAAGTATAAAAATAATAGATATTACAGCAGGTAAAGCAAAGAAACTGATTCCAATAAATGAACAAATCGCAGCAATTAATTTGCCAATGTATGATGATGGTACTTTATCACCATATCCAACCTAAAAGAATTCTCCAAAAATTTTTCTTGAATAGTTTTAATTATAAAAACATTTTACCGTGCATAATGTAATCTATAAATAAAAACAAAAACAAGAAAATTATTTTTTAAAAAAAAAAACTAAAATAATCATATAAAACATACAATTCCCCACCATAATGCATCAGCAAATGTTTCAAATTTATGTCTATCTGTATCAATAAAATTTGTAATTGAACTTGTTTTCATTATATTTGTTACATTAGTAATTAATATTTGATTTGTTTCAATATTAATATCTTTTTCAACAAGAAACATAATAAATGAAGAAAAAATTAACACTAAAAAACCAATATAAATTGTTGTAATAAGTTCCTAGAAAAAAAAAGGATAATTTCAAATTAAATAAAATATTTTGTTATATGAAAAAAAACAAACTTGTCGATGAGCATAAACAACAGAACCTAATAATTTCCATGTTCCAGCTCGACGATCCATTCTTAACATACGTAAAATTTGAAAGAATCGTAAACCACGTAAAGCTGAAGCAGCAAAAACTCCATTACCACTACGAATATTCAAACATAATGTTAAAACAGTCGCAACAATTACAAAAAAATCTATTTAAATAAAAGTAAAAATTTATTTATTTTTTTTTCAAAATACAAACCAAGAGCACAAAAAGGTTTTTTCATAAAACGTAAACGACCCATTAATGTTTGATAACGTGAACGACAACCTGCACTCCATACACGTAATGATAATTCAAGTGTAAGCCAAATAAATACTACAATTTCCTTTAGAAAAAAAAACAAAATACTTCGAAGAAAAATTTTTTTTTAAATAAATATTCTTTACACTAGGCACTAACACAGTTGTTGCTATTTTTTCGTATTCTGGCATTGTAACAACCACAGATAAAAATAAACATAGAAAAACGGTGATAAATCTATTTAAAAATAAAAGAGATATTAAATATATTTAAATCATACATAAATAAGCGAATCTGAACTTTTTTTCTTCTACTTCATTATATTTATGCTTAAATAAACAAATCAAGAAGCTAATTAATCGTATTTAATATCCGGAAAAATTTCCGATAACGATTAGCATGACAAATAAAATATCTTGGACTTTAATAATCACGTTATTACTCTATTGTTATTTGTGTTCATTTTGAAACCTTTTTCTCGATACTACAGTATCCATTCATTTTGTCGTTAATTTCCGTTCATCGAATAGTATTCGGATATGAAATAATTTTTGTAAAATATCCTCATTATTTATTAATAAGATATGAATCTAAGTTGATTGATCTGTTAAGAATGAAAAGTATATCAAATATTCTTGTCAAAAGATAATTAATTTCTTATATTACAATGAACGATGAATTTTCTAGTATATACTCGAATTTTTTTGCCAAATATTTATACAAGAAGATTCTCTATACAAAAAAGAAAACTAAGAACAATTAAATCAAACACATTTACTAATTAATATTAATATGTTAAATATATGTTTCATTTCACTTGATTAAATATTAAACAGTAGATTAAATTATTTAAAAGTTATATTTCTTTGTTGATAATACAAGTCTGTAATGTATTTTTATGAACATGAAAGCATAGTATTATACTCTATATAGTCATCATAACAATATTCTTCTTTTTTAATTAATGTACACAGAAAAAAACAGCCAATATTACATGCTATACGCGTATATACATCGTCACAAAATATTGATGTTCTTGTTTGTAACATGTTTAGACAACAGAGAAAATAGCTAATGATTTTATTATATATGTTTATGTCTATAGCTGTTCTTATGATGAAATTGTGTGTTTTGTAAAAATTAAGATAAAAAATCAAATACCTTATGACCTCTTTTTTTTTACTTTTTCTATTAATTTATGACAAAGATATAGTAAATATATAGATAGATAACATCTCTATTTTTTATCATAAAACACTTATAAATCAATTGATTTATTTGGGTACGTTACACAATGTCAGTTTTAAATGCTAAAAACTCATATTCATAATTTCACAGGGAGAAAAAAAAAAGGATTACTATTTCCGGACACTAATTTTGGATGACTTATATTGTTT